>MU912929.1:28154-41181 GCA_036418165.1 Cooperia oncophora
AGGCTCCATCGCTTTCGAACGTTCTCACCCAGCGCGCACTTGTCTCTTGTAATCGACTTAGTAGGTTGCTATTCAGCATTCTCATGGTCGCAGTTGTCTGTTCTCAGACATTTTAGCAAGAACTGCCCTCTATATGTCTGCACCACCGAGTTTCGCTGCAGGACTTTAGAATATGTGATGCAGTACTTATTTCTTCATTTACAGTACTACTGAGAAAAGAGCAGCTGGATCGTGAATTGGACCGCGTCGCTTCCTCCAGTCTACCTCTACGATTACCCACTACGCCGCCGCCGATTCCTCCTGGTCAGAATCTCTCATACTGTCCTCTACCGTGTTCGTCATTGCACACATGCGGTGAATGTCTACAAGAACAGAAATGCATGTGGTGTCCAAGTACTAGCAGGTTAGTTCCCCACTAGAGACAGAATTTGAGTTCTTTCGTTTTGCTTTGTTTATAAATCAGTTTTAAGATGTATTAATATGGAGGCGTACGCTCTATCCTTCGCCTACGGCCAATGTCACTCATGGGTTGCTGGTCATGCTCATGGTTTTGCTTTCTCCAAATCTTGTAGGATAGGTAGGTTCAATGTTTTTACCACTGCTATCTCGCTTTCTGAATATTTTTTCAAAAGTTTCGCTTCTCAAACTAAACGCGTTGTGATGGTAGATTGCACATAGTCGTGTGCAGCTGCGAAAAAAAATCAGTGAAAGCCAAAGTCGCGCACTTTCTGGTGATTTTGTCTTACGTTGTAAACTGTGTCAAAATTACTTTGTCTTGTTCCGAGTTTTGTTTTCCATTCTATATATGTTGATGTCGCGACTGTGCAGGGCTCAGGCTTCGCGATAGCGCGCGTCGACGCGCTAAAATTGCAGCAGCGCTCCAATCCTGTAGAAGCGAAATCAGCCGCAGACAGGAATCGATCGGCGCTGCCGGCGCTGCTCTAATGGCCATTGCCGATCGATACTAGACTGCCTGATTGGGCAACAATCACCATACTCCCAATACATGAGCACCCAGCGTCGATCGATTCCTGCCTGTGGGTGCATTCGTGTCTATAGCCTTTGAGCGATGTTGCAGTTGTAGCGCGTTACAGCGCGTCGACGCTTGCCTTCGCGAGATCGCACCGCTACCGTATTCGCTGGCGCCACAAAATGTAGCATGTTTTAAGAGTCGTCGAATTGTTCTTCGCACAAGACGTGTGCCGAGTGCCAGCTGTCCCCAGAATGTGGATGGCTCGATGATGGCTCACGTACAGGACTTGGAACATGCACTCGAGGATCAGCACGTGGTCCACTGGAGCGTTCTCCAGATTTTCATCCTCATCAGTGGTACTTCACTGATTGTCCAGGTATGTGCAGCTATTTACTCGCCCAGTGGCATCCCAGATTTTTAGCCCATTCGCTATCACTCCAGGAGACTTTGGCATAGTTTTATTGTGGTTTACAAAGCGGGGTTCATGTTGTGAAATTAATAAAATGTAAAAAAAAACAAATCTATTAGGACAGCAATCCTTCTAGTACCGGCATATTTAGTATCGTTTTTTCTTCTCCAGAAGCATTGGAAAATATCAGCGGTTTTGCCGATAGCTAACATTTAATGACACATAGTTTACTTCAAACGTGTTAATTTAAACTACACTATTCAAATTCAGTCAAAATTTTTTCCAGCGTGCCAGTGTAATGGGCATTCGATGTGCAACGAGACTCGCCACACCCTTGGTGGTGTCCAGGAAGTTTGCGGTGAATGCCAAAATAATACTATGGGAAAGCATTGTGAAATTTGTGCTCCTGGATATCATGGCGACCCACGGAATGGAGACAATTGTGCAGGTGAAAGTTTATTATTGCTTAAGAGAATTTGATGGAACTTCTCCTGGAGGCGTTCATACTATGCGTCAGCGTTGTGAGCGACTAGGGAAGTAAAGGTATTGTTCTGGCATTTTGATCGTGCGCCAGCGTTTAAACGACTAGGAGATATACGTATCGACCTAGCGTTTCAAGCTTTTTGATCGATACCTATTCTTTCCCAGTCGCTTAAAACGCTGCCGCACGCTTGCAACGCCCACGCAAAGTATGAATGCATTCTTACATTTCTATCAGTTCATCATCTTCGTCTTAGTTGTTCAATGACATCCGGTTCCTCCAAACATTGGTTTCATTTTTAAAAACATTTTTCTATCAATTTTGGTCCAGTTTTACAGAAGGCGCTGCAAAAAGTCATTTTACTGATTCATTGCAGCTTGCCAATGTAACGGACAGGCGGACACCTGTGATCATATCACGGGCTCTTGTCACTGCAGAACAAAAGGTGTCAGTGGAGCTAGTTGCGACCGCTGTGATCAGAAATATTATGGACAGCCGAAGAATGGAACTCCTTGCTACTGTGAGTTTACTTATTCCTATACCAGTTCAGATGTAGCTCGAAATTCGAGAGAGCGAGGCGCATCATCCGCGCGAGCCAGTGAGTACTTGCAACTAGTTGAGTCGACACAGCTATGGCATTAAACCAGTGGTGTCAAGACTAGATTGCTGAGGCTCAAAACGCAATCCATGCCGGGAAAAGGGCGGTGAGGCGAGGCCATTGCCATTGGTAGAACGAGGATGAGCCATATTCTCCAGCGTATTGGGGGTTGTGGTTTGGCACTCCTTCACCGATGACGCTGATGATGCCTCCCCGCTTTTACTATCAGTCCAGCGACTACTGCGCCTTTCACTATTATCCTAAGAAACTCGTCTATGGCAGATTCTATATGGTCTTTCCAGACGAACTCAGCGTTGACTTCATTTTTACGTTCAAGCTGAAGAACGAGGATAAGGATAAGCATGCCACTGAAATCTATCTGTTCAGTATTCCTCATAAGGTGAGCGTAGAAATCAACTTTGCAACTACTCTTTGCTCTATAGCTGAGTGGTTACTGTTTTAATTTGTTCAGTCAGTTGTTTTCCACATTAGTTTTGAGTATTAGAACTACTGAAAACGTTTAGGAATTTGTACAAATTGCTGTCAAGTTATCAGTTTTCAAAACGCTGACTTTTGTACTTCAGAAGGATACGGATGTTACCTTTCAAATCAGTTGTGATGGAGGATCCCAAGCAAACGTGGCGTTGAATATCACTTCTTCTTTGTTCGAGTCAACTCCCAGAAGAATGATGGTTAGTGACATCGAAGTTTTTCCCCGCGTCCATGTCTTCAGTATTTTAGTGACTGATGATATTTTCATCTTAAAAGCGCGCTGTTTGTGTGGGCGGAGATGGAGATCTGTTGTGTCTTTCTCATTGGTGCGCTCTTCTTTTAAGACGCTGAAGAGGAGAGGCGGGCCAGTGAGGAAGATGCAGACTTGTTCGGAGGCGAGCAAGCGAGAAGGCTGTGTCATATCGTTCATATCAGTTGTACTCTACCAGGTGTTGTTGCAAGACGCTTCGACAACCGTTGGAAAGTGGGCTGGCGGCGCGCCAGACTCAGCCTCCTTGACACGCCCTATCATTCGCAGCGAGCAATACTGTACAGTGATTCTCTGCCTGGGCCCATATGAGCGGCCTGGAGTGTGCCTTCATTGTTGAAATGCTAATGCCATTAAGAACGCTCACCCTTTAGTTTCAGCTCCTAGATAGTATTGTGAATTACAGCTAAATAGTAAATTACAGCTAAATACTACTTGTGACTCGAAAGGCTTCCGTCGAGTTTATGTCGGGCTCTCAAGATCGTCCGAATTATGCCTACGGAACGATCGCCACCACTTTCGTAAGTTCTAATTGGGCAGAGTATCGTTTACGCATAGAGACATACTCTAGAGATCTCGTTGATTCCTCACTTTCCCTAAAATGAAGTCAAAGAAAGTTTCTTCCCCAAGAGAGCTCAAGTAAAGAACATGTAATAGTGATCCTTTGTAAAAGTAACAATAGCTGTCCATGGGCAGTACGATTGGATTTGCCTTTTTTCAGGTGCGAGTATCAATTCACCACACAATTACAATTCAAGTAATCGTTTGCGACATCAACGCTCCTATTAACTGGGTGTTGCCCCTTTGTGATTATTTGCGCAGCGGATATTACTTCCTAGGTTGCCATTATCCCATTCCGGTGAGCGCTACATGAAAGGGCGCTAGCTGTTTTCAGCGGCTTTCTTGGGTTGTAGCGGTTATAACCTTGTGGAATATTTAAATCGGCGGTTGAGGTGTAGTCGAAGAAATCAACGAGTAATGATGAATCGAGCATGTAAGTATGTTTACTCCTGTTCCGTACATCCACCCAACCCCTTATGCTCTGATGAAATAACTCTGGTCAACAGTCCTTCGCATGTCGATACTTCTGACGCAGATGGACATTCTAATAAAGAACAAATAAAATAAAAATATACAGAGCAAGACGGGCTTAGCAGAGTAGTATGGTGTCGGCTGTCAACTTTAAAAGTCCCCTGCCGCTAACGCGAAAACAGAATACCAGACGATCTTTGTCAACCGGACCGTCCTTAATGGCGAAAATAAGAACAATACGAGAACTCACGTATTTCTGCTGGCGCATCCCCTCCCGAATACTTCCCCATCTCGCACCTGCCGGAGCGCCAGACTAGTTAATCTGTGCCACCTCGCTCTTCATATCGTGTCATTCGCTAATAAGCCTGGTCGAGCGGTAAGGCAGCGAATCGGCCACATTCTATCCACTAAACTACCAAGATCGTTATCAGCGTTACCCCTCACAACCTACTCCCTAGACTGGACCACATCCACCCCCCCCCCCCTCCGGCCCACACTCTCGCTCGGTGTCAAACTGAACGACTAAGCGCACACTGCCTAGCGGTAGGTTTCTGGTCCTGCTATCTTATTATTAACGTGTTAGATATTAAATACTTGAAGCGTTGCTGAGCTGCTTTCAAGATTACGTATGGGATCACGCCATACCATACCATGTAGTTAGAAAACGAAAGTAGACCATAGGAGGCCTGATATTAGCACTGGCTAATGTTGATTCCAAGCTTTCACCTGCGCAAGAGTTAGGTGTACCGGATGAGATTGTTAGATATTAATTCACTTACCAGTGAGGGGAAAGAGAGTAGACAAATCTGTCGAAGACACCATAAATGAGGCCAATACATCGCCAACGACAAAAAGAGCGAGGCACATTATGAGTAACCGGAGACCAGAAACAGGGATGAAAGACTTATAAATCGAGCGGAGGAAGAGAAGACCCGTCAAAGTTGGGAGTAACAGGCGATGCGTCCACGTGTAGTTCCTAACTGTTACGGTCGTAAATTCTACGGGTGATTTCCTATTGGATAATGATGGCCGCAGTACCCTCGCTACTCACTGTGAAGCTACAAATGCGGGCAATCCCTGAGATTGCGGAATAAACTGCTTGTACAAGTAAGGGATACTAGCTACCAAGTGATCGCGGTATCTGTCTTTAGAGGAACGAATGCTGCGCAGGGATCGGATAGGGCGTGTCAGTGGGGTGGGTTTCGTGCGTCGCGAGGCCGTTCTTCCCCACTTAGTAAAGCAAGTAAGGGACAACAATTGGAGAAAAACAACTGGTACGAACGATATGATGTAGTATTGACACCTCGCGGAATAAAAAAAGAAAAGGGCTGGCACTGCGCCAAAAGCGTCCCCATGACACGCCCCATCATCCGCGGCCAACAAGACCTTATGTAAAAGTCCAATGATTGTGACAAAACTACCTAACAACTAGGGTCTGGCTAGTAATAGATAATCCTCGTACAGTCTTGTTCGCTGCAGATGAAGAGACTTGTCAGGCTGCATGGGTTTTGACCGTCAACAGTTGGTGGAAAACGACTGATACGAACGATATGATACAGTCTTGTCATTGTTGGTGGACAAAGGGTATGACAGCACGCCAAACCCATGCCGCTTGACACGCCTCCCGCTGCGAACAAGGCTTTGCTTCTGAGAAAGCGGGATAAAATCAATGTTTTGAAGCGTACATGCAGTATCCTGAATCTCTCCTTCTTGTTTTTACCATATTTGATCTCAATGTTAGAGTTTCAGGCACCGGGCGCTGTCCAAGGGCCTACACCTCTTTCCGTGGAACCTTGCAGTAACTACAAGTCGGGTATTTTCACACTTGCCGTACGATTACCAACAGGAGGTCGCGCAACAACGCCAAATGGTACATCAGGTCTTGCGGTAGCTTCAGCACTTTGTCTTCTTACACCGGCGCAGTTGGGTGTTCTACAAGCACCGGATAACTCAGAGAATCGTAATAATCGTAAAACTACCCTTAGAAGTTATATCCCTTTTTTAAGGACTAGATTAAATGACTCTGCTTGACTGTATTAAATTTGTCTGCATTTATCATGTTAACCATTTTTAGAACCCATTTTCTATTTTTTTACACCTGTATAACCCTCCTCCCTCCCTGAAAAATAGAAACAACCCAGTTTCATATGCCCATCACCACTGCCATCAACTCTATTTTTGTACGGTTTCGCCTGCCCATTTGGAAGATTGCTGAAAGCTAACGGTATTTATGGAAACGATAAGTTGCGAACAGTTGGTTATCTTATTAGGATCAATTCATGTTGCACCATCAGTCTGTTAGGCCATTTTTGGGTAATTTCCCGTTGCGCTGTCTTCCTTTGGGTCCCGTGGATCTATGAATATAATTGAACGAAGGTTTCAAAGGCAGTGGACATAATGGCTGGGGGCGGGCGGTTGTCGCCAACGTCACTGGTGGAAGAGTGAGTGGAACGCGGCCAACGCCCTCTCGCAGCTCTTCCACCAATGGCGTTTGCAACAACCGCCCATACCTCTAGCGATCGTGCCCACTGTCTTCAAAGCTAATGGCCTGGGAAAGAAGGCAGTTCAAAGAGGGGGGTGCGCGGGTGCATCACTATCTCAGATAATTTCTTGTCGCGCCACTATTTACTCACGGCTCCAGGGAACAGAACCCCTGGGATGGGCATATAGTCATTGTGGACATGTGTTGCATTCTGGACCAACGCGATTGTATTCTGGACGTCATCTCGATGAGAGGCGCAGACAAGCAGACATATGTCTGAATTCCTTCCCCCCCCCACCCCCAATCTCGCACGCCACCGTTGTCCAATGATTTGTTGCCGGGTGGAAAGGCTCTTTCAATGCATAGCTGCTAACTATGGGCCAGCAGAATTTTATGATATTGTTCAACAGAAAAGTTGCCTAGAGAAGTGTAGTTTGGACGACGAGCTTCGGAAGTACCAAAAACCAAGTTCATGCCAAAACTGAGTTTTTTTTGACTTATTGGGCACGATCGCTGTGGGCCTGCGGTTGCCGCCAAGGTCATTGGTCGAGGGGCTGAGTGGGGTGTGGCGAAACGCTCTCTCGACCCCTCCAACCAATGGCGTTGGCAACAACCGCCCGCCCACAGCGATCGTGCCCTATGCCTTCAAGGGTTTATTTTTCGGTAATTAGAGTATCATTACGTTTGTAGTCCAGCCTGGATACTTGTCGTTTTTCTTTTCTGACCGTGGAAAACATCTTTGTGTTTTCTACAGTAGCCTTATTCCTTGTGAATTTTTAAATTTTTAGCCTATTGTATGTAATTTTACGTAATTATCAACTGTATTATGGGTGAGTGGGCATCTATTCTAATGTTCAGAGGCATGTAATTTAGAATCTATGTGATGAGAATATTGAAGGACATGCTATCTATGAGAGTATTTTTTTAGCATTTTTTGCAAATTTTGATCTGCTTTTTATGATTAAGTATCTCGTCGTCTTGGATTTGCATAATTTGTGGTATTTAATGTTCCTACTCTCAAAATTCAGTAACAGTGCCTGTAACTAAAGAGTGTATATATAATGACCCGATAAGCTCAAGACAGGATCACTAATTGTGGGTTAAATTTAAGTCACTTCACACAAATTTTCACGTGTTTTTTATATCAAGGTATCCCGGCTTTGTTGTTGTCTTTCTACATAACATTCGTTTCATGATATGTGCCTTTGCGTGTCATAAAACAATAAAGTTTCATTATTCCTCTTTAAAGAACTCGTTCAAATTGATTGAGTGAAACTATACGAAACTCTATCAGATCTGTATCTACAAAAAATGGCCTTATACTGATGGAATGGTCCGGCCTTTGATGTGAACGCATTTCGTTGTTCCGTTATGACGTGAACATTGACGACATGTGATAAAATTGAGCAATCAATAATCGTATTTCTTGTTATCCGTGTTGATACAACAGCATAGGATCATTGCGAGAACCATGCCCAGCAACTGAAAAGACAACTTTATTCGTTGCATTGAATTTAGTGTAAGTTTTAATACCTTTCTATGGTGATCAATCAATTACAGTCAATAACGCCGCAATCAGGTGGGGTGGTTGCAAGATGAGATGGAGGTGAAGGTAGCCCACTCGTAGCGTTTCCACGATTGGTTGTATTCGACCTAATTCGATCGCTAACTGATCACCATTGGTAGAGAAGGCACCCGGAGGGAAGCCGATACCCTCTCCCCCACCCCTTGTGCCACCGCTCCGAATAACTGCAACGTTACTCGTGATAACCAACAACCAGTTATGTAGCGCTTCACTTAGAGTGTGGGGCGTTCCTTCCGAATCGCGATGTCACGCGCACTGCCATCTTTCATACTAGTTGGCAGAGATAGGCATAGATAGAGCTAGTTGACTTGAGAGACGCGGAGAGAGAGAGTTGACGCGCCGCAGTACACACTTAATGGATAGGGTCCTGGCGCGAATAATGCGTAGGTCCCCCACCCTCTCTTGCAACGCCTGCTCTCCCTCAACTCAGACGTAATGCTCCACACGCAATGACATATTCCGCGATAATTGATGGGCGGAGATAAGAAACCATTGTGCCCCTCCCTGGGTCCGCATCTCTTCTCTACCACACTAGAGAGCGTACTGGCGCAGTTCGGGTGGGGGAGGGTTCATTTTGCCCTTCACAAGAATTGACGAATGGTCGCTACAAACTGCAACTGCTATCGCTTTACAGCTTCACAGGATTCCAAAGATCTCTACTCGATGACTCGATACAGCAACGGGAAGTAGCAAAGCGCAAAATGCCCCCTTCCCTTCCAGCAGAGCTGCGCCAAGGGAGAGCTGCGCCAAGGGACCTAATAATGAGGAAGGCATAGTGATTGCGAGTCTCCGCCTATGCGATTATCGCGAACGTGGCTCCAAAGGCAGTGGCTGTGTTGGCAGGTAGTGTAACAACAGTACGATCGTCATGGCGCATAGACGCTACAAAGAAAGTACATCATAGTGAAGGAGGGAATAGACGAGTCAGAAGATCTCTCCAAAAAAGGCTTTGTATAACCCCCTCAAGGACAACATAAGTTCCGCGCTGTGATATTGATATGATATGATACTATGGTCGCACTGCATATGGTGTCTTTTAGGCTGGAGGGTTCATGTAAGAAGTTACAAGAAAGTTGGGAAGTAGCCTTTCTTGGAAAAATGACAGCATTTTTGTTGAAAGTGAGGAAATAGATTCATGCATGGAACTATTTCAAATGCATAATTTTATTTGATAATATCTCCGACGGGAATTCGGTGGTGATAACAGAAAACCGAAGTATAAAATTTTTAGTGACCATCAGTTAGCAATTTCCTTCATGTAAGGCCATTTGCAAAATAAAGAGCACATTTGAAAAGGAAATGGTTTTCATTTTTTATCTGTGCCACACTTTATCTTGAGGCTCTTCAGCCCGAGGTATTTCCGATGGGGTTGTGATGGAGCAAATTGCGAGCCACTTGAAAACCCCATTTCTCCTCGATCATTGCCATGGAATCCGTTAAAAAACTTCAACTGTTTCCAGAATGCATTCTTGTCGAACGGGAATAGGAAATGGTTTGGCGGCGCCGATTGGCTTTATTGCTGTATGCGCCATGCATTCCACTTCCACGGTGAAAAAGCGTCCTTTACGTAATGCTTCCTCCATGCTAGCAGATGCGTCTCTAATAGCTAGAAGGGCCCATAGGTTTCGAAGACCTCATGCAATGTGCACCGCGTGATTTTTCATTTATTTTCTTCATGAAGTTTCTTCACTTTCATGTTTTTTTTTCGGTTCCTCGCTTGCCCGCTTATCATTCGCTATTGATGGGGATCTGGGTGAAAGGGCATTGAGCCGAGTTTCCCATCGCTATGAGTGTGGCCCAACGATCTCATACTAACCAGCAACGTTAGAATACGCTAAAATTGCCTAGGACAACGCACCTATTACTTTTATCTGAAATGACAAGTTTGCAAATCGGATACGACATACCAGCAATAGTTCGATGGTGGCCGCAAGTCCCAGGATATTTTGCGCTCTTTAATACTCATAAACTTTCTCTGGGCACCAAATATCACAGCTGCACAGATGGTAGAGGGTCCACCTCGGATCTTCCTACCGCAATCTAATCTCCTCGTAGCAATTCCCAACTCAGTTTTGCAGGTGAGAATCGGAAATGAAAGTAGGGAGACAAAAAAATTACCTGGAGAGCGCCAATAGCCACACAAACAGTAATGATGTAATTCAAATGGCTGTTGATCTTGTCGTAAAGTGAGTCGGCGCATCCCTGTAAAAATAGAATTAAAGATGAATGGGCTAATAGCAGAGCCTATACTGACGTATGGGTGGGTCAGCTTCTACACTGTCCTTCGCTCTTCTTTATTAGGCTGCATTTAACACTCTTGCGGGCCAGCGTCCTCCAGCTGGCGACGCGTGCGCAGCCGATCAGTACCTATGAAAGTATAGATACCGATCGTAGGTCGCCAGAGTCTTGCCCTAACGTCTGCAGCGGCTACAGCGACCAACACCGTCCGGGGGACTTGTGTGTAGGCCATTAGGAGAGGTAGCCAGACAGCTGGTAGAGTATGGGGAGATCGGAGGGTAGCATACTGCTGCACGAGCATGCGACGATAGGGGTAGCGGACAGCTGGTAGAGAGTACAGGGCAATAGTACGGTAGAAGACAGCTGGTAGGGTATGGGGAGTCAGGAGGATGGCGGACTGCTGGTAGAGAGTATGGGGCAATAAAAGGGAACCAGCTGTCCGTACAATCCTATCGCCCCATACTCTACCAGCTGTCTGCCACCGTCCTATCTTTCCCATACTCTCTAATACTGTACGCTGCTGGTCGCTGGCAGATGCTTTCGAACGCTGCCAGACGTTGGATCGATATCTATACTTTCCTAATCGCTGATGCTGCCAGACGCTCAGAACGCTGGTGGGCGATACTGATCGCTAGTGGGCGCTGCCGTCAGGGACGCACCAAGGATCAGCTTCCAAGGTGCTGTTTACAAGATCAGAGTTGAGCAACAAACATAGATTGTGAATTCAATAGCTCAATTTATGCTGGCCGTGTGGGCGGACTCAGGCCGACCACTTCGCTAGCGTCACTAGCACGCACCTCCTTACCGTCTCAAAGGCAAGGAGCACATCATAGAGGGAGGCAAAATAGTAAACCTTTCTGTGCTCATATACATTGAACCTTGTTAACAATGGCGCTTCAAGAGGAGACAATCCCTGAGATTTTGGACCGAACAAATTTGAAATACTGGTTCTCAAAATCTTGTGATCTGTTCGGAAGCATTACCTTATCGTGAAGGAATTCCGTGTACGTCTCTAATGGAGCATGTGTGAATGAGACGCCACAATTCGTTGGATATGTTTCTTTTCCGTGGGCATTACAACATGACGATGGAACACGGCCTATAATTTGTACTTGATGTTTTTATTTTGATTTTTATTTTCAGCTGTTAATTGCAATGTCAGATTCCTTCTCTTTACAGTGTATCCTGTCAGTACTCGGTGAAACTATGAGTCAAGGAAGGAACACTTCTGCGGGACACTGCCAATGTTAACCTTTTTTCTTCCAAGAATAACTGCTGCATCTCAAACTGATGTATGGACTGAAAGGATCAGAGATGATTGATACCCTCGACGGAGATAGACACGATGTCTGGGGGTGGGTGGTTTCTGCCAGTGTCATTGGTGGAAGGGCTGGGAAGGACGTTTGGCCACACCCCTTTCCGCCTTTCCACCAATGACATTGGCCGTAACCACTCTCACTGAGCCATCGTGTCCACTGCCTTTGACATGCCATATGTCTCCAACGCTTTCCAGCATGGTTGGTTAGTGGGTATCAGGGATTTTGAAAGGTAAATACTAATCCTACGTCGGCTAGAACAATGGAGACATTACATCGGCAGGGATCCCAGAACGAGGTGGAAGGCATGGCGCGTTCCAAAATAGGGCTGATCAAGGCAGAAAGCTCTTTGTGGGCTGCGCCTATTAGCGCGGACAGTGCGGCAGGAAAGGCACGCCTAAGGGTAGTCGACACTGGGACTGGTTCCCCATGCATCTAGTGTGAACTTCCGCCAACAAGCCGGCTCTCCCGCGGCTGGGAAAAATCCTACGGTTTGGAACGACTTTGCCGACCGTTCGAAGCGCCACCTTTAGGTCGTCTGTTTCCATAACGTACAGTTGGCGCGGTTAAGCAAGGGGGGGGGGGAGGAGCATTGTGCTTTTCGCTGCTTCACTAGTTCCGGTTTACAAGTCTCACTCTGGTGTAACCTGCGACATCTTGTGAAGCTGGAGCAAGCTCGTCGAGCCAGCATAGTAAACCTGTCAACTCTCGCAAGCTCATGAAATAGCTCTCTAGATGGGTCGACACGTCGATGGGAAGTAGCAAAAGTGCAAAATCCCCCCCCCCCTCTACTGTCGCCGAACTGCCTCCATACAGCTATTTTCCCTGTAGGCGTGAGGGCGTGTGAAAGGGCAGGGATCATCAGCCGGGAAGACCTTTCCCACCAATTGTTTAGAACGGCACACTTGGTGGAAAAGGCGGCACGGACTGCGCTCCTAGCCACGTCCCCTCATCACCCGTTCCTTTATAATGACTGCATCAAATGAGTACCAATATTGATTATGTCCCCACAAGCCAACTTGAATAGTATTATTTGTCCCTACTATCAAAAGGTCACTGTAGAATATTGCAAGGTGGAGAACTTTACTAATCCACTTAGAATTGCTTAGACTTAATTTCTAGACGAATTAGAAGACTTTAAAGATCTAACCGT
>MU912930.1:5525-30958 GCA_036418165.1 Cooperia oncophora
CCCATGGAACTTTGAATGGAGACCTAGGTACATCGATAGAGCCTCGAATGCTGATTACGAATATGCAGATTAAAAGTGCTACGGGGACCTCCCAGACGAGATCTGGGTGGTCAAAGTTTGAGTTCTGGCTCGTAAGCGCTGCTGATCGATGCCTCGGCAGTGCCACCGTGGCCTCGTGGTAATGGTCTCGCTTTCAAGTCAAACGCATGCGGGTTTGCATCCGGTTGGCGCGAAAATTTTTGCTAAGAGCTTCAACTCTAATTTTCGAAATTCTTCCGAATTTACGGCCCAGCAGGGCAAGTAGATCAAGTACATCAAGTATACGACGTACTCGATCTAGTATGGATTTGGTCATATCTGCCCTCTCTGAACATATTACCCATCCGACAATTCAAAGTTTTGCCCAGAATCGCAATTTGGCCAGACGAGCGTTTTTTCGTCGAAGGATGTGATATTCGTGTTCAGGGGGTCGAAATCTCCCATGAACGAATTTCTCGCTAAAACTTTGAATTGTCGGATGGGTAATATGTTCAGAGAGGGCAGATATGACCAAATCCATACTAGATCGAGTACGTCGTATACTTGATGTACTTGATCTACTTGCCCTGCTGGGCCGTAAATTCGGAAGAATTTCGAAAATTAGAGTTGAAGCTCTTATAGGGAGCGAAGCAAAAATTTTCGCGCCAACCGGATGCAAACCCGCATGCGTTTGACTTGAAAGCGAGACCATTACCACGAGGCCACGGTGGCACTGCCGAGGCATCGATCAGCAGCGCTTACGAGCCAGAACTCAAACTTTGACCACCCAGATCTCGTCTGGGAGGTCCCCGTAGCACTTTTAATCTGCATATTCGTAATCAGCATTCGAGGCTCTATCGATGTACCTAGGTCTCCATTCAAAGTTCCATGGGAAGTTCAAACCATTCCCTTGTGAGAGTTTTTCTCACTTTCAGTATAGCCCGAAAACAATGCTTATGGCTTAGAGCTTGCTTTCCCGTCTCGCACATGCTCTCAGAGGGAATCTAAACAGCCAAAGATATCCTTTTCCTGTGTTCATCAGTGAGGAGAGATAAAAGCAGCGAACTTCGTAGAGATAAATTTAGAAAAAGAATGTTCCCACCAAAGGGTACTCTTTAATGTCTCATTAATTGATTTAATCCATCCAATTTCATTTTTAGGTTTTTTTACAAGTCCAGCAAGTTTTTATGGAATAAAACTATAACTGCGAACCTAGTAGGTTACTTTGTTAACATCAATAGAGTCAATCTCTAAACTCAGATCAAAGTGCGTATCTCTGGATGTATCAAACATGTTTCGAATTCGGCTTCTTCCAGTCGACCGACTCCGGCCACAGCATATTTCGGCAGCCCGTTGCCATTAAAGTGAGTAAGCAGTTCACGCAAAAGAAAGGGGAGCGAGAGCTATTTCGAAGACCTGGAGCGTTTCCCATACACGAAAAAACTGTTCTTGGACACGATCCAAATCTGATACAAGACAAGGGTTCATCAATAGACATACTGTTCCAGACTGTGCACAAATTTCGGTGCAAAAAAACCACTGCAGCACCACTTTATGGTTGTAGTCCAGCACACCTCATAGAAAGCATTCTCTACTCAAAATAAAACTTCTTTTCACATTAGAACACTGAACTCAGAACTTTTTCAGCTTTTTCACGCGCACATGCTCAGAATTTTTCCCTGACCGCTACTCAGCAGTCGAGAATCAACAAAGTGTGTTGAAGACGAATCATCATTACGGTGGTCGCCATAAATATGAGGTGACAAACGATCGTCTGTTGGCACTGTTAACCTTTACAACAACGCTCTTCAACACTGAGGATGAACTTCATGGGAATGAGAGGGGGAGTTGTCTTCTGTGGTGAGATGACCCCTGAACAGGGTACAGCATCGTTGTGCGAAACCCATAGGGGGGTCGTACTTGGCCGCTGGGGAGGGGGGGGGTCGTAATCTCAAGGGTCACTCAGAGCCGGGCAATGCTTCGACATTTCAGTTGATAGTGGGAGTGGAGCTATGGAAGTCAAGATGTTAAAAAAAAATGAAAATTATTATGAGTGTATTCTTTACAGATTTAACTGCTACGTTTAACAGCCCTCTTTTCATGGGCGGCAGAAATTAGTTTAAACCCAATGGTGATTGCTTGTGTAAAAACGGTGAATTGAGGTGGGAATATGGTATACAAATGCTTTAGCATGAGCATATTCTGGCATGCGTAGATTCCGAATGGCAGCGGATAACGAACGCCCCCGCCCCCCTCGAAAGGGTCCAGTTACGACCCACACCGCCCGACACCATCAACGCTTCTTCTAGACTCCTAACATGGCATCACGTTATCAAAAAAAAGCAAAAAAAAAATACACAAATGCGAATGCATGTGTGTAATCCACTCCAACAAATGTTCCCTAAGTGGAATCTGGAGTTTCTCGGAAAAGGCGCGGACGAATTCTGCTCTGAAAATCCCATGGCAATAATGGACTGTGTCAGCCCTCAGAGCGAACAACACCTCGCATTGGCTACAATTTTGTCTTAGGACTCACAAAATAAAACTCTCTAGCCTAAACTCGTCGTCGAGTCACCCATTAAGACATCAATGTGTAACAAACAAACACAAGCCTGTTTTCGAGAAAGCTGACGGCCCAGCAGAAATCTCCCTGAAATACTATCAAACGACCGACTCTCTCAGAACCCTTGATCGCGTGCTGCCACTGGATTCATTACATTGATAAGCTAGATTGCCCCTAAAACTAAACAGACCTACGAAACTTCAGTGAGATCTGCCTTCAGGCGAGTTCACGTGCTTCAAGCCTCTACAGATTGCGATTCGTTAGTACGATTAATGGTGACGGGCTGGAAACAGGAGCCGACGGAAAACATCAGGGGCTCTCACACCAACAAAGCGAAACTTGAAAAAAAACTACAAACAAAAACATGCGGAAGCAAATGAAGTAGGGTAAACAGCAGGCGGGAATATCCGAAATATACGGTCGTTCTAACATACTGGCTATTATCGGATTCAGCACATGCATCCACATTCGAGTGAAGGAGGCGGCTGACGCCCGCTATCGCCTTTTAGCTCCTCCTACTTTGAGTGAGTACCCATTGAAAAAATTTTTGTACGAATGAAACTTTTCTGAAGGACCCTTGTAAGATACCTTATATCACTATCTTCGCGTACTTACCAGAAGACAATATCTTGAGGTTTCGCCTCCTCCTCTACCCCGTCTTAACATTACAGACCCAATCTGCCTCCCTGTCCCGTAAAACGTGGCAACATGTTGCGACACTGTGCTTTGCTTTCACTTGGCCTGGAAAAACGAACGGTCATTGGACGGCAAAACACGCAATAGCGCAGAAGCGTAGCCGTACAAAAGTTCGTGGTAAGCGAGAATAGTCGTGAAGGGGGGGGGCGGGGGGGGGGGGGTGGGGGGGGGGGGGGTGGGGGGGGCGAGATAAGGAGAATTCATCACGTGGCAGATAGAAATTTTCCTATATCAGGAATAACTGGGGCATTGGAGATTAAAGCGGCCAGATCCTGGGTCGTTCCGGGGGAACGGCGGGGGTGGAAGGCGGGGGGGGACGCGGATGGGCGGGGGAGAGGGCGAAGCTGGGACGTCCTAAGGAAAATAAATACTCCGATAACATAATGCAGCGCTTGCAGGTAAGCAGATAAGGTCATTAGGTGAAAGGTGCGCACGCGCTCAGATGGGTGCCTCATGGCAACATGAAATTCCTAACGAAAAAGGCAGAAAGGGTTTCAACGAGGAAAACCTTGTGGCACGGGGATTCAATTTAAGAATGTAGAGGGAATGAAGGCATCCAGTACGATCCTTGAAAAGGAGACTCCTTTTTCATACACCACCACCACCATCGCGTCGTCTGATCCCAATATTCTGCTGTGGAAGGGAGGGATAAAAGTAAGCATATAACGCGCTCGAAACCCAATAAAGTTCTGTCAGTCCCTCAACAGCACGTTCCAGAAAGCGCCGCTAACGATGGTAGGCGAAAAGGGGAATATGAGACTGAAGGAAATGACACTGAACGATTGGACGAAGTCCTCCGTGAGGCGTAAATTGTGTTGGGCAAGTCAAGAAATAGGAGAATGACTCTAACATTGAGTGGGAAAATCCAGTTGGAATGATTATGGGAGTCATAAAGATGGAATCGCTTCTGCGAAAAGGCATAATACGAACATCATAAAAGGAATACTACACCGAAGATCATGCATTTACTATCAATGTTCATGTGATTCGACAAGAAGGTCGCTTTTCACTTCGAAATAATGAACGTTAGACAGCTCTCGTGGCTCCAGTTCCTCACCGATACATGAAACAGAAGCATTGTCCAACTACACCACACTGCATTTATACTTCACTACCCAGCGCGAACAAAGACAATGTTGGGGATAGGCCGGAGAATGACGTCGCTCCTCCTGCCAAAAAGGGAGTTGAGGAAAGATGGACCACTTAAGTCGTTCCTAGGTCCTGCCCACCTCGTAGACCCACACGAAATGATTAAAGGCAAGTGCGGCCCATACATATACAGGGGGGCCAAAAAAAAGTCATTTCGGCCGAGCCACATATCAACGAAGTTTTCGCAGCCCAGACAGGGGAAGTGGATATGAGTACCAGAGTGGAAGATACCCAAGATCTTCCTCTATAAGCTGGAGCAGGCTGCCGCCAATCGCCTTCATGTACGCCAAAATATGAAGTCATCTCCAGTCGCGGCCTGACTGGAGAACACCTTTGGAATTCACGTCACCTCCAAACAGCTGCGAAACTTCTAGTATGGAGTCACCCATGGATAGCTACCTGGAGACCAGTACTCTCGATCTGCAAGACCTCCAACATCGAGCAGCTCCGGCAACGTCGCTACGGTCCAGGACATCATCTTCACCCCATTCACCAAGGCGCGGGTTGATGGTGTGGACCGGCCGTACCTGGAATGGGAAGACCGATATTTTCTTCGTGGACCCCGGACTGAAGGTGAGCGCTGGCGGTTACATTGGGCAACTCGTGAAGAATATCCTCTCACATGTGTCGCCCGTACCTTCTTGGAAACTTTGTACTGCTACAGGATTGGGTGACAACACATTTAATCGAAGGGCGTTGGAAAAACTTTCGCCTACTTGGAATGGAAGAACGTTGAGTACCTGGAAAAGATGGAGTATTTAAGCGGGGGTCCTGAACTAAACCCCCTCAATTACTCGGTTCGGGCGGAGCTCAACAGGGTGGTCTACAGTGGCGGAGAAATCAACGATCTCGCTCAACTCCGGTACCCACTCACTTTCGCGCGGCCGAATCTCTCGATGGCGCTCCTCCAGAAGGCTGTGGCGGAGTATCATTATAGTATTTAATGTGCTCTTTAATATGGTAGTAAAAATGTCCGATAAAAATTTAATAAAGTGTAACTTATAGCGCCTTGAAAGTCATGGAGGCAAAATGACTTTTTTTTGGCCCCCCCTGTATAAGGCGTACAGGGTCAGTACGATCAATACGGAAGAGTACTGCGCCCCTAGCAGGTACTGTGTGCTACATTTCCAACTAAAGTTGCTATTATGGCGCTCAACCCACTGCATGCAGCTTGCCCACGAATGTCCTTACAGTCACATTGACACCAATATTGTTATCGCTTCGTTTATGACGTTACAAATGAAACGAAGCGTTGCTGCGTGGGTATAGAAAATGAGAGATGCGAACGTAATATAATAATACAATAATATGTTTATTTTTGTTATTAAAATATGCTTATTTTTTGTTATTACTTCCTCGCTTCAGCAATTGGTGGAGAACGGGTTTGGCAAGGCGCCAAATTAATCCCTCCTGACACGCCCCTTCTCTGCTGCGAACTAGACCATAGATGCAACCGTATCTACTAAAGTGGTTAGTATGCTGCCAACGGGACACTCGTTCAGAAATCACGGTACAACATCGTTCTGCGAAACCCATAGGGGGGTCGTACTTGGCCGCTGGGGAGGGGGGGGTCGTAATCTCAAGGGTCACTCAGAGCCGGGCAATGCTTCGACATTTCAGTTGATAGTGGGAGTGGAGCTATGGAAGTCAAGATGTTAAAAAAAATGAAAATTATTATGAGTGTATTCTTTACAGATTTAACTGCTACGTTTAACAGCCCTCTTTTCATGCGAAATCCCCAAAAATGGGTTCGTACTTGGCCGCGGGGGACGTGGGGAGTATCGCAAAAGTAGGCTCGCTAGGCATCAAACAGTACAAAAGTGTCATTGCTAAGTTTGATGGAACGGACGGAAAGCTGCAGAAGACCCGGATGTAAGGAGGACTACAAAAAAATAAATTAGCAATATAGCAAGATAGCAAGAATAAATAAACAAATAAATATCAATTAATAGCATGAACTCGTAAGTACGTAGATGACTAAATAATACGTCTCAAACAGATTCGTGCGTATTGTCCTTTCCAAACAACAAATCACAAAAGTAGGCACGCTAGGCATCAAACAGTACAAAAGTGTCATTGCTAAATTTGATGGAACGGACGGAAAGCTGCAGGTAAATAGGAGCACAAAATAATAAAAAATTTATTAGCAATATAGCAAGAATAAATAAATAATAAATAAATAAAATAAATAAGTATCAGTTAATAGCATGAACTCGTAAGTACGTAGATGACTAAATAATACGTCTCAAACAGATTCGTGCGTTGTCCTTTCCAAACCCTAAACAAACATCTGCTTGCATGGATAAAAGCACCTGAAATCAGAATTTACACCTTTCCACCACCTCTGCGTAGGAGCGTAATGCACGGCGCACACTCGGACCAAATCGATCAGTGATAGCCGAGCTCCTCTTTCACTCATTTGAAGGGAAATATGTGTTTTGAAGGCACACTGAAGTTTTCGAAGGTGTATCCTCACAATGGCACAGGAGTCGATTTTTCGGGTGGGTCAGAGGGTAGCGCGTCTGTGACCCATCTAAAATATCTCCTGAACTAGCGGGTCTTCAGGAAAACTGTAAAGCTTATTGGAAAGAGAAAAGATAGGGCGGTTTCAAGACGATTTCAATCCTGATGAAATTGCGAAATAAGTAATCCTCGTGTGAAGCATAAAAACCCGCTTGCCATTTACCCCTAGCCGATCCGAAACCCATCCGAAATATTTCACGAACGGGGAAACATTCAGATTGCAACTGGGTAGAAAACGCAACAGTAGGAACATTCCATGCTGCTAACCATTCATCAAAAGCCGCGCCCCTCAAAGAGATATAACCCCCCCCCGAAAAGACCCCAGGACGTTGGCAGGCCCAACAACCGCGCTCCAATGACGTTTTTCCAATGAAAGCGGTCGCAACGTTGCGATCGATAATAGCCAAGTATAGAACGATATACTGCCGCCTGGTTTTTTCATTTGGCTCCGCATTTTTTTGTATTTTTCATGTTTCGCTTTGTTGTGTCGTGCATGTTTTCATGATTTCCCCGTCACCATTCATTGAATGCACATCTGGGGCCTGACACGCTGACCTTGGGCTATTTTTTCACCAATTTAGCTTATCAATGATCACCATTAGTCGCTGTTTCGATTGTGTTCCTTTGTTACAAGTTGCATGTCATACATGGTTGTCGAACGACGAGTTTTATTTTGAATCCTAAGACAAAATTGTAGGTAATGCGAGGCTGTTGTTCAGCCTCATATTGCATGAGGCTGAAACAGCCTATTATTGCCTGGATTTTAGAGCAGAGTCCGCCTTTCGAAAATCCAGATTCCATTTCAGGAAGCCATTTGTGGTGAACATGCATCTGGTTGTCAGTTAGAGCAGGGGGGGTCGTAACTGGACCCTCTTCGAGGGGGGGGGCGTTCGTACTCACGCTGCCATTTCGCACATCCTACCCTGCCAGAAATGCTCACTGGATACCCGCCCAATGTCGTTCAGAACAAAGGTTCCTTGAGTGGTTTTGGCCATTGAACTTCGTGCTTTCATCACTTTCTCGCTCCATAGCACGACAGCTACTACCTCAGAGCAAGTACCAATTTATCGTGCCTTATGCCTTTAACACCAGAAATTATAGAGTTGCTTGAGGCTGACACGGATACTGGAGGCCGTCTTGAGCTCCACGATGATGAAGAACGGCTACACTCTGTAGTGACCGAAGGCCAATTATACTTTTACTTTTATGGAAAGAAGGATCACGAGAGCATTTTCGATACGATTTTCTTTTCCAGAAACGTTGCCACCCAGTGTGACCTAAAATTTGACAGTGCATATCTTGATTTCTTTTCGCTTAGCCCCCCCCCCTCCCCTTCCTAGTCCCCTCCCCGCACCGTTTAACTGGCAGTAATTGATAATAGGCAAGAAATAAGGGGGAGTATCAGAACATCCACGCCGCGCCAGAATTTCGTGAGGAATAGTAACGACTGGGAGGAACCAAGGAATGTGCTTCAATTAGTTCAGCTAGTATGACGCAGCTCCTGCAATAAGCCACTTAGGTCCGTATTTGGCTGTCGCACAGCCTATACTGCTTGCAATGCTGCATCACCGCAACGTGGATCTCCCATGACACCTTCCGATAAAAGGTTTCGGTGAGGGTGGGGGAAACCTTACACTTAAGTAAATCATCGGAATGAGTGAAACGATAGTGTCCTTCTCCGGAAGGAGGGGAGGAAATAAAGAAGATATGCGTTCAGAGACTAAAAAATCTGCCAAGACCAAGTACGACTCACTCCCTCCACAGCGTCGCCCAAATACTATCTGTGCTGATAGGATTTTCCGGCGATGATGTACGGGTAACGACAGTGGGCGAAAAAGCAAACGTGAGATTCTTATGAGGGGAACGACAGTAAGCGATTACGCGCAGCCCTCCGTCAGGCGTAAATGGTATTGGGCAAGTCAGGAGAGGACTTCTTTATTGACTGGGAAAGTCCAATTGGAATGATTATGGGAGTCATAAAGATGGATTCGCGCCTACGAAAAGGCATACACGAACATCATGAAAGGAACACTACGCAGGAAATAGTGCATTTATTATCAAAATGAAATTGTACCGATTATTTATATTACTCGACAAGAAGATTGCTTCTCACCTCAACAAAAAGATGAACGACGCACAGCTTCTATGGCTGGCACTACAGTATCGCTTAAAGGTGTTTGGCCAAACGCTTTTTCGCCCATAACTTTTTCTCAACCTACCGATTCCTTTCAAATTTTAGTAGGTTACCACTGTGACCAGTAAGTAACAGTAGTTGCTTCTTTGCGTAACGGATAAATTTAGTGTCCACAAGGCTACCATACTGTCCACATTTTTCGAGTTTTAAGGAGTTCCATGACATTACTTCCATTCGCCAGAATGGAATTCTACTCCTTGCAGTGACTTGGAGGAAGACCGGAGTTTCGGACACCGAAAAAAGTTTCGACGAAGATGAAAAATGTCAGCGTAAAGGCGTGCCTTTCCCGATATTCTGAGACTTTCTAGACGCACAGTGCCATCATGGTCATAACAATAAGACGGTAGTCATTGTTTGGGAGACAGCTGGCGCATATTTTACATCTATTCGCCAGTATAAAAGCATCAACTACCGCTTGCAGGCTCATTCCCAATCCACTTGCGTCGACTTCGAGGCCGAGTGCAAAAGCATTAATGAGACAAATATTAACAAGTGGATTGTAAGAAGAACACTGATAGTGCTAGCGTTATATGGTAGGTGTGCCATTAAGAGGCTCAGAAATTCAAAGGATCAAAGCAGGGGCCGCTCACATTCACTGAAAGACAACGTCCAACCCTTTAACGGGAGCGAGCTCATAGTTCTTGAATTTAATGTTATCAAGTACTTTAATATTCTTGTGCCTTACGAGGTTGTTAGGTGGAACATTTATTAAAAATGGCCTAACGTTTCGACTTAATCGTCGTCTTCAGAGGCCAGTGGTTCCACCGTTTGAGCGGATAGGTCCGCTGCCACACTAGAGCGCTGTCAGTAGAGAAAAAAAGTACCAGTACAGTACAGTTATCAAGTATGTTAAACGTCTTTTCGCCGAACTGAACACTCTTGCGTTGATGAACAGCATTGTGTCGTCACCGTTCGATTTTTCAGTGAAAAATGCGGCGAGCGACCTCTACTCTGACCCTTTGAACTTCTGAGCTGAAGAGCGGGCTCTTGATCGCTACTCACCATTTAACCCTAGCACTCCCTTTGTTCTTCCGGCTATCCATTTGCTAACATTGCTAACATCGCTTGTCACATCAATCCTATTGAACTTTGCTTCGAAGTCGACGCAAGTGGACTTGGAGTGAGCTTGCAAGCGGTGGTTAACGCATTTACCCTCGCGAATAAATGTAAAATATGCTCCAATGGTCTTCCAAACGTTGACTCCAGTCTTATTGTTATGAGCACGATGGCACTGTGGGTGTATGAACTTCCAGAATGCTGAAGAACGGAGGGCCTTTGTGCCGTTATTCACATCTACATGGTAATTTTTTCCATAGGCCGAGGTTCCAGTCTTCTTCAAATCTTCAAATTCATGCAAGGAGTAGAACTCCAGGGAATAATGTCATGGAGCTCCTCAAAACTTAAAAAATGTGAGCATTATGGTAGCCTTGTGGATACTGAAATTAGTCGTTTGCGAAAAAAAATTGCAGGCCGTGCACTGTGTTTAACGGTAACTAATGCTATTTACTGGCCACAATGTTAGGTATGACATACTAAAATTTGCAAGGAATTTGCTGGATGAGAAAAGAGTCATTGGCGAAAAAGCGTTTCCGAATACTTTGGAGCGCCACTGCACGTCTATGAGAAGGCGAGGCTAGGCTACCTTCATACATTGCTCTTCGGGCGAACGAGGACAATATTGGGGATAGTCGGGAGGGCGAGGCAACAAAACGATGTTGGCGGCGAGTCGTCTTTCCGCTTTCGGGGAAAAGTGAAAAGAGGACCAACCAATGACGTCTTCTTCTGTCCCTGCCCACCCTGTGAACCTGAACGGAAGTCTTCGAGTCGTGCGCTCTAGAAACGCGACCAGACTCACATCACTGACCATCGCACCCCTCCAACTGTTGATTCATTCATTTCAAAATGGAACTTCTTTCAGCCAGTATTTTTTTTGACTGACGGTTAGCATTAGAACCGAAGTTGGAGAGTCGAGAGTTCCAAATTGCGTCACTGAATCGCTCTAGTCGTGAATTATGAACTCTACAGGGCACAGCATTCGATGGGGATTTTGGTCGAGCCTGTACGACCCCCCGCCCTTTTTTATTTATGGGGTTAAGGTACGACCCCGCTTTGCTTCGTTTTTTTCGTCTTAAATGAAACTATGAAACGCCAGCAATGAGAATTCTAATCTTGATCAAGTGCCCATACTAAATGCGACTTTGAAGTCATACATATAGAGAAAAATACATGAGATGAATTGCAAACAAAACGGTACAATCGATTATGACGAACAGTATGAATGAACTTTGATGGACGTTTTGAGAACAGGCACATGGAAAATACAGTAATACGCGATTAAAATTTCAGAGATGTTGTTAACTCTGAAGTGAAACTCCGCTTGGAGCGGCCATCAGCGACCACAGTGTTAACAACGTCTATTCCCAAGATTGAGGACGAGGAAAAGAGAAAGTTAGGCTTGTCTCACTACGTAACAGTTATACAAACCGCCGTAAAAATGCATTACCCCGATTATTGAGTCAGTACGAAGCCATGTAAATTAGTGCGTGACTAAGACTATTCGGACATTTAGGCCATGGAAGCGAGAATTCAGCTGTGTAGGTTCTTGAAGGACCATGATCCTCCAAGAAGTCGGACCTTGGGAAGAGGAGACCCGTACTCTGTAGAAGGAAGTTGCCTTCCTATAAAGGACTTATAAACGTTTGAATCTCGCAAAAATCACAGAATTGCCATAGGATTGTGGGGAGTTGTTAACGAGCCGGCGGCGTTGAATCATATATTTGTTTGTACTCACATTTCACAAATTAGAAGTTTCGAGTGATATGAAGATTCTCTTCTAAAAACCTCTTGAACTGTTTCTGAAGCTCTCGATTCATGAGATCTCGCTATGGGGATTTCTTGAGGAACACTCCCAGCTGCGCGAAAAACCCGTTTCCTGTGTACCGTTAAGTGAGCGTGTTCGAATAGCCAGGAACGATGAGAAGTATCCTGTTGGATGGCAAGAGCAGATATGGTTCGTTAGCGTCGGATCACGGCCAACTTATGATTGCGTCTGCGCACTGAGGCCCGCGAGGGTGATGTATAACTTGTGCGTAATGTCTGTTTCAAATGCGCGCAATTGTCTATAAGGTTCAAGGAGTCTCATGCGAGCAGCTGTGCACGTTTGTTTGCAGTGTTTCCGCTCTGTATATGGAAGCGTGTCCTTGTCGAACGGATGCATAATCCGTCTCCGCCAATTGCATGAATTCGATAAAGACCAAGCTGGAAAACGTCTGATATTGAAAGATATGGTAGGTCGTCGTTTGTCGCTTATGATAACTAGTGTTTGTGCGTTCAGTACGTCTTATTACGCGACCCGGGCGACACGCCATATCATTGGCACGAACCAGGTTGAGTTGTAGCTGTTCGTTCAAACGAACGTTACGAGATAAATGTCGCCTTTTAATGTCTGAGTATTAGAAGTGATGAATGAAAGTTTTGTACTATTTTTTTGCATATCCGAGTTCTCTACAAAGCAAGTTTCGCTGTACAGGACTCAGCACATTGACAATTTGCGCTGCTCGTTACTGGCTGCCGCACTCACTACGACCCCCCCTCTCCTGGCGGCCAAATACGACCCCCCTGTTGGGGATTCCCCAACCAACGATGTGCCCTGGAACTCTATCATGCGTTTCCTATTATTTCCAGCCATTTCAATATTGTCATCCTATCAATCCTTTGTGGTGGCCGCCTAGAAGTTGACGCGCTGCAAGCATGATATGCAGAAACGTCAAGCATTGGATGCTAGCGTAGAACCAACCTTTGGAGGTAAAAGTGAGGCTCGATAGAGGGCGAGAGTGGCACTCAGCCAAATGCCGTTAAAGAGGACGACTGATGAAAGGGTAAAAAAACGATGCAAGCAGACATAACAGAAGAGTTGAAATAATAATGGCAAGGCAAATGGCCTTGGAATCCCCATCTAGTAGCTGCCTCTCTTCGAAATCCCTCCTTTTTATGAAACCTCAGCTCTTCGATTCTAACAGTCACCACTGAGAACAAGTTCTTTGAGAGGAGCCTTCCTGGATGCGTTTATAAGAGACTGGCACAAAAAGAAATTGGCGGAAGGATCAGAACCGGTGGAGTAGTGCAACCCGTGGCCCACGGCTAGGCAAATAATAATTGCTGACTTAAAAGGACGCGCCGGGCTTAAAAAACTTCATGCAAACACACTCCTTGTACTACCCGAAATCATTTAAAGGCATACGGCACGATAGTTGGTACTCGGTCTGAAATGCTAGCAAGGCGCTATATAGTGGGTAGAAAATGGTGAAAAGAAGAAGTGAAGGGCGAAAGTCCCAAAAAAGCCTTGATTCTTAATGACTCAAAAAGAATTTTGGACGAGTTTCCCGTAGGCATCTTGCCAATAACCACTACGGTAGATACGGCTGCACGCACGTACTCGTATATCCATGGAGCGGCACGGCCGCTTCACGTCAATTCCTTCGCTTCTTACTGTATTTTGCTAATAAATCAATGCGAGTATCAGATACGTAGTCCATTTATGGGTGAGGGGCGCGGCGGACGTAAAGTCGGTAGGTTGAAGCTTTATCGGGCCTTATAAAGGTACCTTCACTGGAATAGGGGGCATCTTCTCTGGAAAAGGTGCAAGGGAGCGCCTACTCAAGGGCACGAAATTCCGTCCCGCCAGGCGTATAAATCCTACTCTCTAGAGAGTTGTCTTGCCAACTGCCTTTAACTTCACTTTCGCTAGTTGAATGGGGTTAGGTTCAGCGGATCTTTTCGTAAAGGACACCTCCAATTTTATGGAACTCCCACTTAGTGCATCACTGAGCCTGCAATTAAGGGCTAGTAAGCTCCCACAGTTTGCATTGCAAGTTTGAAGAGTCGAAACATCTCAAATATTGGGGGCTCTGCATAAATTCGAGTGAGGAAGAATAAAAATTGGGGCAAACTAGTTGAGAGGGAAAGGGAGAAGGAGCGGATCTAGTTGGAGGTAGCTCTGCTCTGCCGGTCACGAGGCCGGGGTCAAACCTGAAGTGAAACCTGCCATGGTAGAACAAACATCCATCTCAGGATCAGATTTACGCTACCAGGAAAGAATAGTCACATAGACTTATACCTAGCTTGGCCTCTTTGTATGGGTCAAGTCGTACTTGGATATCGCCGGGAGCTCGGAATGAAATAAGAAGCCGTATCCAGGAGATTGAGTGGGTGTGACTACGCTTTTTCAATAAGACGGCGCTACGCTTTTAGTGGGATATCGGTATGCGGCAAAGTATCGTAATTTGCAGCGCCGGTGGGCATCGCGTGCGACGTCGCGCCCGCTAATGAAGACGATTTCGGATGGAAAACGTAGCGCCCATTGCCGAGCATGACGATTGTGCAATCTACGTTGCCCGTCTCCCGTAGGATACTGCCGTTTTGGAACCATTCTAGTCAGGTCCTTGTCTAGATCAAGATGGCAGCTCTCTCAAATGGAAACCTCTCCGAAAAACGCTTCTTACGCCGTTTCGAAGTGGAGTGCGAGGCCACGCCCACCCCATCTCAGGGATATGGAATGCAGGATGTAGGGTGCATCTTAGAATGAGTGAATAACCGTGGCTGATTCGGCGGCTTAACACGTTGACGACATTCTGAGCCACCGGTGGCTCATAACTTTCTCCATCACTTTTCGGGTTATTGCCGGCAGTCTCAATCGATCTTTTTCTTGCTTTCGAATAACCTGTGGAAGGTGAATGTCCAACAGGGATGAGCAAGAAAAATGTTGCTGCCTCCATGGGATATTTTGAATTAAAAATTGTAATTTTTCAACTAGATCCTGCTAAACCTCCAAAATAGTTCTTCTTGAACGAACTTTGGCTGCACGCCGGGCTTTGATCATGAACGTGAGATCTCATCAGTCGTTGGCGCCATATGGCGCTAAATCTTATTCATCTTCGGCGCCATATGGCGCCATTTCGGCGCTAGCAGTCTTTTTGGCACCGAATGCGATAGAAACCTCCATAGCTAGGTTATTTGACATCCTTGTCACGAATATCGTTGCCTTCCAGTGTTGGCGCCACCTGGCGCCAGCGGGCGCCACTTTGGCGCCAGCGATCTTTTTGACACCGACTATGGCGTGGCCGGCTATGTGTCGGTGTGGCCGTCTATGAATCATTGTAATGTGTGAAAAGCAGAAAATTCCAAGAAAATTCTTAGAAACAGAAGTTATGGCACACATTTTGGAAATCACGATCGCGCTAAAAAGTGGGCGTGATCGCAGAGGGCGGGGCATGAGATGGCATCCAAGGGTCAAGGATGGTTGAAATAGCAGTCCCTGCACGATTGACTAATCATTTTGCGAAATTTGACATAGCGGCAAAAAAGTGGTCCACGAGGGACAATATGAGCCACCGGTGGCTCAGGCGGACGCATGCGAAAACACGCCATTGTCCCACGCGGCGCTTTCCCGCAAAACGCGATTGTCTCAATGTGTTAATGCTTTTTAGCAGCTGCCAGTAGAGGACTTTCAGGAAAGAAATATAGGTAGAATTATTATTATAGGAAAAAGCGAAACCTAAATACGTGAAGTGAAGAGAAGAATTTGTAGAATATCAGCTTATGCTCAGTTCAGCTTAGTGAGGAGGAGCAGGATTATGCTGGTTACCATCGACCGCTGCCGATACCCGGAGGGATGTGAGTTCCTATAAAGTCATGCAATGCTACGAGCTTCGTTCACACTTGACAAGGGTCTACATATCTTACCAAGTTGAGAAGTACTATTTAACACTGAGAAGCAAAAGAAACCAGCGAAAGGCAAAGTGCCCCTCCTGAGCGGCGCCTCAGCCTTATCCGCCTCTTCTCCGAAGGATAGGTAAAAAGGAAACCAAGACTCATCCAGTCATTGCTCAGGGACGGCAATGACTGGATGAGTCTTGCTCAAACCAGGCCACTACGCAGAAAGTATGCAGTGAAAAACTCTTTGATCAGATAAGTTTAATGACATTCGATGACCACGGAATGACCGAAGATGGATATTCTGGCTATGACATCGCGCTAAAAGAAGAGCTGGTAAGTATTTTCCGTCCATAGCTGAGTTTATGATAGACGAGTCACTGATATTGTTTTCTTCCGATCTTACAAATATTAGAAAATATTTTTCAAAAGAAAACGTATGTTTCCAGGCATCGCATTCATCACAAAGACAAACCACGGGAAAACGAATGGTTAAAAAACGGGGACGCCTGTCGCTTAGCCCAATGAGCCGTCGGTTACTGAGACCAAATCGCTAGTTGACCCCTTTCAGACTGCGCCATCCGCCTTCAGAGCTGGTACTATCGGAGAATGAGACGTGTGCAGGGGTGACCGATAAAAACAAGACACTTTGCCGTGGAGTGTACCCCTAACAGAATGGCGGAGTAAATGAATGATGTGCGCAATAAGTGACCTCAGCCTCTACCTTTGGAATCCGTAAACCCACGTGCCCGGGTTCTTTTGGCGCTTGACGTTAAAATGGAGTGTTAAGGTTCAGTCATGAAAAATAAATCCTGTACAATGTGAGAAAAGAGAGAGTTGTGAGAAAAGCTGAACGTTCGATCGCTTACGCCGTTATAGCGACGCTCTGCAAGAATTTGAACACTAATAACTTAACCGTGGAAATTAGCTGCTGCGTCAGGCCGACGAGATTACTGCACGCAGCCTTGGGCTCAGCGGTCGTGACGGATGACTTTACCTTGTCGTGAACGTGAGGGCTGAAGTGGAGTACTGCTCGTGCTTGTAGAGCACGAGCTTAAGAACACTAGGCCACGGGTCTGTCATGTAACTTGCCTTCCTAAAGTGAGCTTTGATCTTCCACTCCGCGGACGAAGTGTCTTTTTTATCGGCCTCACCTGTATTCTACCAGGGTTTCGGGGTCGAATGTCTACGAGAATCGTTTTATTTGTATAAAGTGCTCAACAATAAGATCACTAGGTGAACGATAGACTGAGTAGGTAAAATCACGAGCAGGATGTCAGGCACCGCTTTGGATGAACAGCGGAAAGTGAATGCTTGTCGGATCGATCGGTTGAAAAGGTGTATGGCAAGCACAATAAAAGAAGCTTTGAACCACGACAGATTCATCGCTGGTTGAATAAATTCGCACGGATTCTGCTTACATAAATAATTGAATTCGACGCGTGTATCGTGCATTTGAGAAGCCATCTATGAGCGGGTTTGCGTTTAGAACCCTACCAGCGTCCACTGCGTTCTGAGCTAGCAGCGGACGCTGGTGGACGCTGGCAGACGCTAGTCGATATCTATACTTTCCTAGTCGCTGACACTGCCGAACGATCGGATCGCTAGTGGACGCTGGTGGACGTTGGCGCAAAGTATGAACGCATCTTTAGCAAGAATCCCACTTGACCGTACTATCAGCTCCGGTGGTTCCGAGATATTTACATCAAAAAGGACTCTGCAGTTCATAAAGGAACTGTTGCTCATACTCTGCATGTTTGTGCTAGCATTGAAAACTAGGGGAAAGCCCACTATTTGAATGCTTCTCTGAAATAGCCCACACACACACACACACACACACACACACACACACACACACACACACACACACACACACACACACACACACACACACACACACACACACACACACACACACACACACACACCTGCATCGCTTTATTAGCACACTTCTCCCAGCAGGGGACTAATGTGACGCGTCAAGCTTGTGACTAGTAAAAAACCTCAGCGGCTTCCTGTCATTTCACATATCCTTCTCTTCGCACAAGCAGAAAACCGTCGTGGTTACAGCAACAGCAACGATTCATTGGTACGAAAGGTGGTCTGGAATATATCTTACCATTTTTCGGGCAAACTCCTCGTCTTACAAGCGTAATCGTACAATCACCTCCCTTACTCCAATTATACATCGTGAATGAGGCGTTAGCCTGCTGAACACGTTTTTGACCCTTTCTTGAGAACTCTTTTTTTTCTCAGGGCATCACTTCCTCTCCAGGGACGCCCTTCAAATATAGGGGGGGAGGGCAAAGAAAATTCACTTTCACTGACTTTAAATGCATTGACTTTCGAGGCGCTGTAAGTTACACTTTATCAAATTCCGATCGGACATTTTTACTCATGTATTAAAGAGCAAATAAAATGCTATCATGTATCACAAGAATGCTGAGTTGTGGGCAAAAGTCGGACCACGGGCGGGACTCGAACCCGCATCTTCTGCTTACCGGGCAGTTGCGTTACCACTTACGCTACCGGGGCCACTTTTGACCTCTCAGCTCAATGGCTATTTGTGCCATTGCCTTCGAGCACTCACACGTTCAACGTGATGAGCCGGTTAGCCGATATCGGCAGTGAACCGCAAGGCTGAAGGCTTTTTACAAGTTTTAAGCTGTTATTGTTTGATAACTGCTGTTTAACGCCGCAGTGCGCGATACGAAAGTTATCACAAGAATGCTGAGTTGTGGGCAAAGTCAAAACTTGTAAAAAGCCTTCAGCCTTGCGGTTCACTGCCGATATCGGCTAACCGGCTCATCACGTTGAACGTGTGAGTGCTCGAAGGCAATGGCACAAATAGCCATTGAGCTGAGAGGTCAAAAGTGGCCCCGGTAGCGTAAGTGGTAACGCAACTGCCCGGTAAGCAGAAGATGCGGGTTCGAGTCCCCCGTGGTCCGACTTTTGCCCACAACTCAGCATTCTTGTGATAACTTTCGTATCGCGCACTGCGGCGTTAAACAGCAGTTATCAAACAATAACAGCTTAAAAACTATCATGATACTCCGCCACAGCCTTCTGGACGGAGCGCCATCGACTGCACGCGACCGTGAGTGGGTGCCTGAGATCAGCGAGATAGTCGATTTCTCCGCCACCGTAGACCAAAGACCACCCTATTGAACTCCGCCCGAACCGGTAATTGAGGGGATTCAGGTCAGGTGACCTACTTGGATATTCCACCTTCTTTAGGTATTCAGCCCCTTCCATTCCAAGTAGGCGAGAGTTTCTCCAATGCCCTTCGATTCCATGTGGTGGCACCCAATGCTGTAGCAGTACAAAGTTTCCAAGAAGGTACGGGCGACGACATGTGAGGAGGATATTCTTCACGAGTTGCCCAATGTAACCGCCAGCGCTCACCTTCAGTCCGGGGTCCACGAAGAAAATATTGGTCTTTCCATTCCAGGTACGTCCGGTCCATACCATCAACCCGCGCCTTGGCGACTGTGGTGAAGATGATGTCCTAGACCGTGGCGACGTTGTCGGAGCTGCTCGATGTTGGAGGTCATCCAGATCGAGAGTACTGGTCTCCAGGTAGCTATCCATGGGTGACTCCATACTAGAAGTTTCGCAGCTGTTTGGAGGTGACATGAATTCCAAAGGTCTTCTCCAGTCAGGCTGCGACTGGAGATGACTTCATATTTTGGTGTACATGAAGGTGATGGGCGAGACAAGCTCCTGCTTATCGAGGAACATCTTATCCACGTCCTCTGTCTGGGCAGCGAACTTTGCTGATATGTGACTCGGTCGAAGTGACTTTCCCCCCACCTGTATGGATAGATCACGAACAGGTCTGTGAAAAAGCTCTGGAGGGAAGATGTACGCTCATCTCCGCAAGGGTCCTTTCCATGTGCAATGGGCCGCAGCTAAGTAATGTGCCACTTTCTCAGGTCAAAAGTGCATTAAACGGAGATGGAGTGCAATGAAACACGCACTTAGCGAGGAATAAGCAGGAGAGAGGGTGTGGAGAAGGAGAGAGTTCAGCTATGGTTATGAATGTGGCTGTCTCAAACGCGTATTATCGCCCTACAGCTCCGTTTTCGTGCGCTTTGGATAGAAGAAAGTCGTACGCTACTGCAGTTGCGGGCCCATTCACTTCACACGTAGCAAGGACCAGGATCCACGGTGATTAGTGTACAGATCGTTTTTTACAAAAAGTTGTAAGCCCTTGTGATAGGAGGCAACAACCCAATACGCAGAGCTAGCACCAAAACGTTTTCTGTGGTTATCACAAGAATGCTGAGTTACGGGCCAAAGCTTTACCCGGAGCGGGAATGGAGCCCGTACCCTAGGCTTTCTGTGGAGTACGCTATCCATACCACTAAGGCGCTCTTTCCCTTCTCAGCTCAAAGGCTTTCGTACCACACACCATTAACCCATCCAACGTTATGAGTGATCTGGTGTTGATAAAGCGACGAATTTGGAGGAAGAAACAAGTGAAGTCTAATTTGGATAAGCCCTAATTTCACGAAATGCTCTACCGTCTACTGCTGATCCCAAAATTGAATAACGGGTCACTCCTCTAAGCATAGTTCACCTTGACCCAAAAGCCCTTGAAGGTTTAGGTTCATCCACCTAGCCATTATTCTACCATGAGCTACCGTAAAGCATTGCAGCGATGAACACATGTTTTAGTTGGCGATTGTTAGTCCACTACCTCAAAGGCGTTGAGCTGCAGAATCGAGCACTTTGCCCCAGTGAGACAGGAAAACATTGAGATAAATAGAAAACGGCAATATCATAGAATGTGCAGAAACGGGGAGTATGGCCAGCCTAACTTATGCGATGGGTGCGTCATATGCCTGTGGCGCTAGCAATGACTGTTTTTCAGCAAGGATTACAACACACCAGGCAGAGAATTCATGGTTTCAGGGTAGCTTCTTTCGAGAGTCCATCTGTTGACGGTTGTAATAAAGTTTTATGAAAGTCAAGGAGCATCTGCAGCATTGCCTTTCGCATACGGATACATGCAATGTATCAAAAATGGAAAGAAGTAGGATTCCGTTAATGATTTTGAGCTATAGGTAACTGTAGTCACTCTGAGGTGGTGTAGTCAGGGCACAGCATCGTTGTGCTGAAACACAAGGGGGGGTCGTACTTTTGCTTGGGGGAGGGGGGTCGTATTTGTTGGAGACAAATTTATTTTGATAGTTGATTTTATCTTGTGGAAAAGTGGGGGTCGTATTAATTTTTGTTCTACCCCCCCTCGACAACTTTTTCGCCGACTATATACTCATGGCTCGGCGACTGGCGAAGAAGGTGTCGAAGGGTGGGGGGGGTCGTACCCCACGCGAAAAAATAGGGGGGGGGGGTCGTGGCCTGTACCCCATCAGGAGGGGGGGTCGTACTCTCACCGACATTTCGCCTATCCCCATGCTGTACCCTGGTTTAGTGGCAAGTGGAACGCACAATTCGCGCTACCAGTCTCTGGATCGGCCCCCACCCATGCCAACCAAATCTCCTTTCCTCCAAGGACGGTAAACTGGAATTAGATAAAAATGCTCATTTGTGCCTCGATTGCCCCCCCCCTCCCCACTCAAGTCATTTTTTGGGCTACATTGCATTCAGTAAGGCAGCAAGATTCTGAATGGAAGCAGAGTGCGTGCCGCATCCCAAAAAGGAAATGATCAACGGCAGAGACTCCCATTTATATTTTTGTAGTCGTTCAGGGTCTATCGAAGAATGATTACGAGCAGATATGGTGTTGTGAAGGGGCAGGCGTGAGAAAAGCTAACAAGAATTTTTTGTTCGTAATGCGTGGAACTGGATTTCTGCAGAAAGATCTGCCGTTCTTTCACTTGATTGGCACATTGCGAAATAAACATGCATTTTTGAGATCTCAATAAATCAGCGACGTCCCAGTGTCTTTCTGCGCAGCGATCGGAGGCTGTGCTTTTAAACTTTCGTTGAAAGTGCTTTTTTGCGACATCCCCATTTTTCATCCAATGTTGATGTTGTCGATGACGACGAGATCTAATGAATGACTGTAATTTTTAAACAAAGAAATGTGTAGAACAGACAGTTCGACATACATGAAGGGCAAATCCAGCGATCATTCGCCATCATGGATAGTGCATGAGGGGTTTGCTTATAGACAACATGGTTCTGAGTAACTCGATAGTGAAGAAAAGCAGGAAAAGCAGAAAGAAAACATGCTAACTGCTCTAGATAGAACCCCATTCCGATCCCAGTTTGTAAGTGCATGCCATGAAAAAAGGTGTTTGGAGGTTTCCGAAATGTTGGCTCATGCCGACGATTTCGCTTTCATTATTTCTCGTCCTACAGCTTCGTTCTTCACTACAAGGCGAACCTTGAAGGCAGAGTATGGAAGCGGAGTCACTTGAAAAAAAACGAGGAGTCACTGGTCCAATATTGCGCCCCTCCCTCACTATTTTTGCCGCCACCGGTACTTGTTCGTCGCCGATCAAACTACCCTCCCAACGCCATATCTTCAACTTCTATACCTGATCGCGGACCGTGCCTTTGAAGAGACCCCATCAGTACTAAGAAGTGTTACTACTTCTGACGTTAGCCGAATCAGCATAGAGCATTCCCGTTGTGAAGACAAGCTTCCCACATAGGCCGATAACTGGTAGCGATGTCTTGGTTTTCATGTCGAGACAAGCTTGACGAAGGCGAGCAGAAGCGGCGGAGATGTGTCTCGAAGTTGGTTGGAGTGGCATAAGGACAGCGTTATCGTAGGCTTCCCGGATTCATCTTTTTACTTCATCAGGCCCTCATTCGATCCGCCTCGTTGAGCGCATTCTAGAAGGCACTTCGCGGTGAACGACTTCACACATCGCTTGTTCAGCCAGGTGGCTTATTTTATTGCTATGCGTTTCGACTTCAAAAGTATAGCCAATTTACGCCTTCGTACGAGTGGCCCGAATGGAGATTAAATAAGCAGTTTTGTGAGGCAAATCCTGCTATTTGAAGGTATCGCCTCCTATCAAGGAGGAGCACTTCTAGGCGCCAGTATCAAGCACTTTGATTTGATGTTCTTATGTTTTATTTATTGATTTTAATAGAAAACACGCCCGGAATCGCTCTGTGTGGACCGCATTCCACATACAGCAGCGGAAAAAAAATTGGAACAGGCTTTGGAAGGTCACTTCTGTTCGTCTTAACTTATTTTCACCCTAGTTCGCTGCGTGTTCGGCTGTTCGTGTTAGGCAGTATGAGTGTGTCACCCCTTCAAAACCGTTCTCTGCCTTCTTGCTGAAGCGCGCATGCGACAAAAAGTGGTAAAAAATAAAAAGCAATAAGAACGGTACGATAAGTCATTTCATTTGCCCGCTTTAACAACTGTGGAGAACTAGTTAAGCACCGCGCCAAACTCATCCGCCTGACACGCCCAACCGTCCGCAGCGAACCACACTCTGTTTTCTTCTTAAGCACAAATATTGGGGGCGATATGTAAGATTCTAGTATATCGAACAATAATATTGATATTCTGGTGGCGCACTAGCATGACAAGTGACGCCACCTACCACGTGCACCGTTCTGGGGATCGGCTCCTGCTCGCCCAAGCAAGCACTCCAGACCTCCGAAAGAAGTTAGTCGGTAGTGGACTCGTCGGGGAGGAGAGAAACACCAACTACACCCTCCCACCCCCGCAATTCGTTGCGTAGGCCAATCATATTCAAAAGCCACTGCGACTTTAATTTGTGGGTTGCAGCTTTCTGAAAGGTGATTTACAGTCTCATATAAAACTTTGTTCTTCGAGTTTCTTGAGTCGAGTTGGCGTTCCGTTCTGTCAGCCCTCACAGTGAGGGTGTTCTTCTGCATACGCAACGACATAGTTGGTCGTCTTGTGTTAGTTTCACTTGCCTCATCGAAAGAAGAAAAAACCCTGCCTGGCGCTCGCATCTTTATTGCTCCGCTTCTTTTTGCAGCTCTTCAGAACCCTATGTTCTTCCCTGAGCTTCGAAAACTTTGAATGAAAAGAATATTTACTAACCTTTACTAAGTTCATATAATAGTAAATTATCACAATAAACACCTTGTTCCTCCTTTCCCTTACTGATGAGCACAGAAGGAGGATATTACAAACTGCTTGGTTTCCGTCTAAGGGCACGTGCGAAACGGAAACTAAGCTACTTCTTTGAGTCACCCCCTCTAAACTTAGATAGAAAAGTGTAGTAAGGAATCTAACAATCAAAATACTAAAAAATTCCACTCAAAATTTTACTGAAAATCTCATTATTTGAAAAAAAAACCTCCAATATCAATGTGGCAGCGGCGTGTCCTATTCAATATTCTTCAGAAATCTGTCCCTACAGCAACTACAGTCGAGTAACTTTGTTTTTTTGGAATTTCGTGTTCTAGGCGTATTCGAGCAAACAACGTTTCCATGTGCAAATTAAAAACTGTGGGCAAAACTGATAAAAAGCGCGCGACCTGGGCTTGTTTCAGGTTTTTCTTTCCGCAGCTTACAATTACAGTTCACAGCCGAGCAGATGAAACAACATTCCGCGGGGTTTGACAGTTGTACTTCGTTTTTTTGCTATTACTCCTCTGAGCACCCCTATGCATTTCAAACCGCCCTGCCTGATTACGCTAGCAAGTCAACCGTCTCCCCGAGGAGGAAGGTCCGGGTAACATAAGAGCGAAGGAAGAAGAAGCTTCAGCTATCTTCTGGTAACACACGCATTCCACTTCTATTCAAAAGTCCAGTGGCTAGGTTTTGCGGGCGGCCTATTGCTTTGCGGAGTGACAACGATTCAATGTTTATTCTTCTCAGACAAAGTCTATATTTGCAAAATCAGCTATTTCGAGTTTCGGGTAAAGGAATCCTGGTTGGCTGGAGAGGAACCATCGCGATGTTTGGATCATCCCTTGCGCATGCGTGATGAGCAGCAAACCTTCGCCTTGAGCAGGCCACAGTGCAACTCAGGAACCTACCAGCCGGACAAAACCCGCACCCGGCTGAATGGCTCACAACTTACAATAGCGAATATGAAGGAATGACACATTTACTTTTTACTACCCGCTTTCAAAAATCCAAGTCAGCACTTCGATTCGTCTAGAAATTGATCACCAGGGAAAATGTCACTCCTGAACAGGAATATCGTGTCAGTTTGGCCTGAAGCCGCCGCCGCGCCTGCACGAATACCTCAATTCATTCACAAGTTTGCCGAAAAATTGTCCGCAGGGATAGGTTAAGCTTGTGGACGCGTATAACACCTGCGTGATGTCGAGTTAGGAGTGGCGTGAAAGGGGTACACTAGACAGCGCCGTCTGTTTCTGCTCGTCTGCACCCTTCTTCCGAGATAGCGATCCTGCTCTCCTAAGGCCGAGCCTAAGCAGACGGACGGACCACTATAGTGTGCAGTCAGAACGGTCTTCTCGCCGTGATTCCCTACTTGCTCCTGCGCACCACATGGTAGGAAACCGTCCGGAGTTCTTATCTAGGAGGTGAAACTGTCCGCGGAAGCAAGTTTCTAGCCAATTCTGCCTTCGGAGCAAAAACGTTGGTCAAGAACTGGCCCGATTTCATAATGATTGGGCAGTAAAGGGAGAGTAGTGCCGAAG
>MU912931.1:0-12216 GCA_036418165.1 Cooperia oncophora
ATGATCATCGAGGTTCTCGAACAGGCGCTAATGATGTCTGCAGTTGCTATCAACAATAATGATGCCCTCCGTTTTATGAAGTAGAGAAGGGGGATTTTCAGGCCCTCTTAACTGCAAAACCCTCGTTCCATTGGTTCCTATGTTGAGGCGCAAGTCTGCACTGTTCTATCTGCCCCTTCATGACAGCATCGCTTACGAGCGCCATTACATATTAACTTACTTAAAGACACTTCCGATCAAGTGATCAACGGAATGCCTCCGTGCATTTGCATCGTTGTCCACACTCGCAGAGAATGTACAACTTTCGTCACTTGAAATGGAGAGATATGAAGCTAGAGACGCGTATGTTTTGCAACCGGTGCAACCGCGTACTGTAACTCTGTAAGACAACGGCTAGCAAACGGAATCGCGTGTGTACATAGTGTTGCCTGGAGCGTCGTAGGACGATTTCCTATGTTGCCGGCAACTGGCTGTTTTGTGAATCCTGCTGATTGGGCTTGTCTGACATCCGACAAACTCGTCCAAGGCGCCGGCTCCACTGCAGGGGTCTCTGTTCAGGGTGTTTTCAAACTTTTTTTCGCTTCTTTCTCTACTGGGGAGTTACTTATGGGTACTGGTTCATGATTGAGCGCCTGCTACCCGTAACACTTGATTGCGGGAATTGTCTTCAAACGTACGGTCCGCTATATGAAGCACAGGTAGTGGTAGTGGTGCTGAAATGGAAGGGTAGGGAAGTGAATAATATGGAGAGAACGCTGACAACACCTCTAATAGAATCCCTCTAGCAACAAGAGCATGCACGACTACAATGTGAAAAGACCGCGTGCTGGGACGAGTCCGCTCAGCTGATGCCTTATAAGGAGCTCTACGACCTCGCAAGCACCAACTGAGCTTCCAGTTCATGCTGCTCGTCCGTGAGTACCACTTTCTTGTTGGATCGCGGTATTTTTAAGGAGGAGTCTGGAGGCGGAGTCACTTGAAAAAAAGAGCTGTTTTTGGAGGAAGCGCCTTTCTCGCAACTTTCCTTCACGGAAATGATACAGGGTGGTCAATTAGGAACCACAGTACCTTTCTCACGCAAGTCGCTTACAGTTTCATAGGTCCTCATGGACCGTTCCTTCAATACGGTGCCCGATCACTCATAAGGCTTGAATCGCTTCATGGTAATGTGGTGTGGTTCATCACAAGTTCCCCTCCAGCAGGGAACTTGCTCTTCATTTCCATTGGAATTCCGGTGTGCTATCATGAAATAGCGACTTTATAGCGTATAACAGAGAGACATTCCTCTAGAACACAAGTCGTTTCTCGAGTAAACGAACGATTTTAAAATGAAACGCTTCATGTACACAAACTCGCTTTCCGGATTTCTTGTGCTGCAGTTTTTCCAGGCATCACACGCTGCCTCTATTTCTCTTCTGCTTTCATTTCCACATCACTCGTTAGTTTAGATGGAACTCTTTCAATGATCGTCTATTCTGCTCAAGCTCTTTCAATCTTACTTTTGACACTATCGTCCATCATCACTTCTTGCGCAAAAAGAACTAAAAAAGTTGGGTGGAAAAGATTTTTTTTTTTTTTATCAGAGGGCTAGTGTTGAACGTTGGGGCCATAACATTCGACTCTCTGAGAATGCGAGGAGAGATTTGGCATGTGTATTCGGTTTTGCCGTGACTTTGCGTAGCCGCCTCGATAGTGACTTGCGTAGCCAGCCGATAGTGACACGCAAGGAAATTGAGCAAGCGCTGATCCTAAGGCAGCGTTCAGACTCCGCGATGACGCGGGTCAACGCGTCACGACGCGCCATCGCGAAATCTGAACGCTCCTTAGAAGACTTGGGATTATTCCAAGGTAAAGGCATTTTCTGAAAATCTCGGACTACGGCTAGTGTTCGAAAACGGACCTGTATGTGACAACTGACTTCCTAGAGAAGAGGAAAGCGGTGATGAAGAAGGATTGACAACGCCCCGAGTAAGACTCTCTCCCTTCGGAGCACTGCAAGTTTGCGAGAACAAGAGACGTGCGGGCGATATACCAGGCAAACGAGCGCCAAGAAAGCAAGAGTTGCGGCTCCACATGCATGGACAAAGCGTCCCGGGCGTCACGGGTCCGAGTGCTGAGCATGAAACTCCCCTTCCTGCGCACTTTGGAGACGCAACAATAGCACATTCTTGCTGGTTGTAGAGTCATGTTATCTATTAATGGAGACGGGTAACTTTATACGCAAAATACCTATTAGGGCTTACCCCCCCCCCTAAAGAAGATTTGATTCATTTTGCTCTACCCAACAGCCAGGAGCTGTGATGAAGTGTAAGGAACGGTGTAGAAGAACAATGAAGGTGGAATTCTTCCATTATCAATCGTTTACTTCATACATGAGAAAGTTCTATGGTTTTTGAGTTCTATGGTCTGCAGATCCTGTTTGATTAACGACACTTTCATTGCAGTGAGGCCGTCAGTTGTTGCTGAAGGCCCATACCAGCAATAACTTCGATTGCGATGTACTGCAGGTTGATGCACTTATCAGTCATGTAGTACACTTGAGGTAGATGATCCCGGTGAGAAAAGTTGATAGTACAACCCAACCCTTTTTCGATCCTCCATGGTTGCCTCCAATGGGATCCGTCCTCCAACTTATAAGTCTTACTTTTGATATAATTGATCGCAATTAGTCGGGGAGGTGTCCGAGGCATGCAGTGAGCCCACCCGAGGCGTTTTCCGCAAGTTTTCTCCACGAATCTATCACTAACTGATTAGTATTGGAAGAGAAAGGCACCCAGAGGCGGGCTTGTTCGACCGCTCCTGACATTGCTCCAACTGATCGCAAAGATATCAACTATAGCTCTTGGCCCGGAGTGAGCAGGGACTATGCCAAAGTCTCTGCCTGTCTTAGCGAAGCACTTTTACTATGTTGGTCCTTGGCGCGATCCAGAAATGGGCCATTGTTTCGCGTCAAAATTTCATCATGGTAGTGATATATGAAGGGATGCGATCTTGTAATACCCTGGAAAGTGATCGCTCGTACTATCAGAGCTGCCTGGTACGCCGCTTTCACTGGGACGACGGGAACCCACACTCAACCCGTGAAACAATATTCCTGGGTCTTGGTGAATGCGCTGAATGGTTCCAAGCGGACTCCTGTGGCACAGGGCAAGCACCAGACAGAACTTCTTAACTCTGTTCCGCCTACGTCAGCCTCTCAACCCCAAAACAGTCTGAATAGTAACTACTCCACACGATCACCCATATGAACATCAGATTCTCAGCTTTAGTGACGAGTAGCCTTCTGGAGGTGATGCAATAGGGAATTCTTTACAGTTTTGCATCAGTTTTAAAAATAGTTTTCCCTTGCATCATGTGATACTTCTTCTTTCATTGATCCCCTTTAATAGAAGCAAAGAAAAAAATTAAACCCTTTAAACCAACGACTTTTTAATCAGGCCTTCTTTTTCGGGATGGAAATTTGTGTGACACTTCGTCACACTTTGTTCGGGTAAGAAATGGAACCGGAAAACTTCAAAACAGCGCAATATGTTGCAATTCACGTAAGCGGCCTTGAAAATTGTGACTTCCTCGTTACAGCTCCTCTAATCTTACTCTTCTTAAAAAGCAGAGGAGCATTGATGAGTAAAAGACCAGAGCAGACTTGACCCCGCCCATATGACCAACGCCGACTTCGCTCAGAGCGTACTTCAAGGGAAGCTATCATTCTGAAGCCTCAGGTGATTTCCGTAACGAAGGCAATTCCGAACGACAATAAGTAGTGTGGCAGTGCTGGTTGCAGATTATTCATAGCTAGCGTTCACGGTAACAGGTTTATGGTCCCCGTTGAAGAATGCCCTTGTATGGCCACCACGAATCACATTTTTACCGAGATGCAGGGTCAAACCTCGCCTTAGATAAAGGGACTGTCAGCACTGAGATACCACCGCAACGCATGATACACACACGATTAGTTCAGAACGTGATAGGGGGAAAAATTGCCCTCGCCAAACGCACCATCATTCAAACAAGCCTTCCCGAAAATTTGCTGTCGAGCGGCGAGCGGGGGGGGGGAGAAGTTGTTAGCACCCTCGATAAGCTAGAGACTCTTCCTCTCAAGACCAACTATCTCCCCCACTACCACATAGGTCTCCTCGTTGCGGCTTTAATGTTGGTGTTCCCTGTACCAAATAGAGCTTGAAGGCATTTTAGGTGAACTTGATTTCTCTTCAAACCATGAAACTTTATATAGCATGAGCTGCGGTCCCTAGTTCTCTGCTCCCTCACGCTTCGCGCTAGGGCCCACACCTAGAGTACTACCTGTCAGTTAGCCATGGTAAGTAACAATAGGAACTTGGGAAACACATACGTAGTGCCCACGCAAATTTTTCTGTTTTCTATACACGAAGAAGCGCTTCTAACGGAGTCTGAGTTAGGGTACGTGGTAGCGCTGCGCGTATGTCCCCCCCCCCCACCTAATATATCCAAGAATGAGGCGGAGACGACCAAGTTTCCGAACTCTCAAAACAAACAAAGATCTGGCAAACTAACGACTTAACGAGGTTTGGGAATTATGACGCGTCCCAAGTAGGAGATTCCCAGCGAAAGAGAGAGGCTCGCATCTGTTTTCGAAGAAATGGTTGTCGTTGGTTTTTCTCACTTTCCTGGGATGGGGAAGAGGGGTCTCACTAGAGGAGGAAAGAGGGGAATCGTGCTCTCCAAATTTCCCCAACGGCAGGACGTGCCCTTTTGAGATAATTTTATTCCAGCGGTCTTGCTAATTTATGTGGAAATTGATCGAACAGCACCACTTTACTAAACACCTCTATCATCGCTTTGACCAAAATAGTGGCGTTTCTGTGAGCTATCCATCACTTGTGGGATATGAAAAATAGTATCAAATGACGAATGGCAGAACAGCTGTTTGACCCCGACAAGGTGAGAGACAGACGGTGAGAGACAAGGGGTGTGAAAGACGCAGAGGCAGCTCGAGCACCGGTGATTTCCTCCGCGAACTGTCGCTGCGCGATGTCACTCTCTCGTTATTACTTCGGTTTAATCATCCTTTTTCCTGAGCCCTCTTTCTGGCGTCGTAAGCGCGCTCGAAGGTGCTTTTTAGCTGAATTTGCTTTGGGCCGTACAAATGAGCTTGAGTATTTTTTACCCAGCAATCTTCCGTGACGAACTAGCTCATTGCTCACGTCTTGATAAGTTCGGTAGGTTCTCTTCAAATTGATGATAATAATGAATAGTGCTGTAATGATGACTATACCTGGAACATTATAGCCCTGGAAATCCTGTGAAGTTGGTCATAGCTAGCGATTTTCTTGTTTCTTATTGACAGCCAGCTGGTATGAGTCATTCATGGCCATTCTATGTGCTGACAGCTTCCTTCACGATGCTTCATTTCGGTCCAAGCATTCCAGCATCCAAGCATTTCGCTGCACCGTATAAAAAACCTTTTTCGGGCTAGGGAACTGGTCCGCCGACCCGGGAGCTGCTTCCCTTCAAATATTGAGTAGAACTTCCCACCCCTAGCACTGGTTAAGCTGAACGGCTCGTACTAGTTCCATGATTGACACGTGGGCGAATTGAATTCCAATGAGTTCTTTCATGTTTCCAATTGTCTGACGACATTTCATAGGCAAATGACAGCGCAGTGAGTGGCGCTGTAGCCTCTAAAACAAACATCCCGTTGTGGTGTGTAAGGAGCTGTACGCACAATGCGGCCATTTACTACCAGCTGCTAATCTGATCAGGAAGAGCAGCATTATGCGATGGGGGGGGGAGGTGGACATTGGAGCAGGAGGAGGGATGCATTTGCCCTTGATAGGGAAAGAAATTGCGTTTGTTGAATCTTCCCGTGGTGTACAGCACCTCCCACTCGACACGACAGATTTTCATAAAAAAAATTGGTGAGAGGGTAGGTATGTGGGTTCTGTCGTATCTTGTAACCCCCCGTAACATATTTTAACATATTAGTCTTCTATCTGGTACCGTCATTTCACCCGTCCCGATGTTGTACTGTGAATCCAGTATGGGTCGATCATTACAACCATTTTCACTCGCTTTTTTTTGTAGATTGGGGAAAAAGCATCGTAATCCTAATGATTTGAACTCTATGCTCCCACGCGATCCGTCAGTTGACGAGGAACAAACGCACGGAGATTGGGACCAAATAATCATTTCCCATCTGGTTTCTTCGCTGATTATTCCTTTTTTTCGCGAATACCGTTATTCTTTTGATTCTTTGTATGAGGACATAGCCTATGGTTTACGGACAACTTATACTCCTTTAACTGCGAAGACTTTCTGTTTATCTCTGCTCTCTCTCACGTCTACGTGACATTCTCGGGACCACTGTAACCTTGCACATTCTAACTTTTGACCTATGATAAACACTCATCCACCACAGATTCCCATCCTGAAAAAGTTCCTCTCCTGGCTCGTGACAGTTTTTTGCACCTTTTGGTGCCTTTCAGCTATAGTCCTCTGCTTCTCGGCGCTCTAGCCTTTCGCGCTAGGACCATCAGCAGAATTCTAACTGGTTAGCACCTAGTAGGAAATTCATTGTGGCTACAGTGACACGTCCCGTTGTTATCATTCGCGCCATACTTGTTTTCTTAGCGAGTTGTCCTCATTCAATTACCACTGTTATCAATCTTCCACAAGAATCAGACCGTTGAAAAATATCTCCAAAGTTCGGTCACTTAGTACATTTGCCCTTCATGACCCTGCATCACCCTGCATCGTTGTTCTTTCGACGGAGTCAGTACTAGACTCGTCATTTTGGTGTGAATGCTTTGGAAGGCACAGTTCGGTGACGGTGGGGGGGGGGAGAGAGAGGGGAGCAGGGAGCGTTTTGCACTTCTTCTACTTCCCATCAACGTGTCGAGCCATCTAGAGAGCTATTTCATGAGTTCACAAGAGCTGACAGGTTTCACCACGCTGGTTCGACTGCAGCTTGCTCCAGCTTCACAAGTTTCAGATGCCCCTCCGTCCCCGAATTGCACCCTTAGGAGCATTTCCTCCTGACAGTTTCTGAAACATCCGCTCTAGTGGTTTCATAGCTATCGAATGAAAATTTCCACTGGTAATTTGTTGCGACTGGAGGCGGGGGAGGGTTCGATTTGCTCCGAATCAATTCATTAAGTGCAGGATTCGTACTGTTCGAGCTGAAGTTTGTTTGGTTATCCCTAGTGCGTGTCTGGTTCCGGTTGGTGTCCCATCGTCCGTCGAGAACGTCTCATTCATTAGCTTTTCTGCTCAGTGTCTCGTTCGCCTTAGCAGCTTAGGAGATTGTCACCTTCTAGATAGAGTTAAAATTCTTAAACAGGAATGTCGTTCTTAGAATTTTTGAGCTTGCTATAAATGTCTTGAGACTTGCCATAGGAGCGATTAATCAAGCATTAAAAGGTAAGAGGTGCTGGCATTGTCCAATTAGGTGGGGCATATGGGTGCAGAGCACCAAAGACGTCCAAGTCACTATAAACATTTTTATTGTACGGAAAGTTGGGGAGGCGAAGAAGCTATGGGATGAGGATTTTCCGCTCTAATGTAATTTGGGGAAGAAACACTCGGCCGAGCCTCTCTATGTCTTCCTGAAAACGTATATGCTCCGAGCGAAGTTGACAAGACTGCCTAGGAGTAGTCCTACAGAGAAGATATAGTCTTCGCTAAGCCTGAGCCTTGATTATGGGAAGAGATACGAGGGGTACGTTAGCACCGGACTTCCGCTTAGGTCCAGGGAGAGTTTAGCCACTTGTGTACCACCTTACTTAATCAACGTCTCAATTGTTCATTTCCTTGGAATAATATATCTTTTTGGATACGGATTCGTGCCTTTCTGTGGAGCGTTTTTCTTAGTATGAGCTCTTAGATTTCCAGAATAGGACTTCTGGCTCTGGCCTGAAGGCAGCTGGCACAATGGCTGGGGGTGGGCGGTTGTTGCCAGCGTTATTGGTGGAAGGACTGATCGGGTTGTGGCCAAACGCCTTCGCGTAGCCCTTCCATCAATCACGTTGGCAGCGCCCGCTCACAGCCATCGTGCCCACTGGCATTGAGTCAGAAGAACGGTTATCTTGTTCATACTTTGCGATTCGAGAGCGGTCGCTGACGCGCGTTATCCCAAACTGCCGATTCTCCTAGTCTCTTATTTCGGTGAGCTGAAAAGTGTGAATGCAGCCTTACAGGGAACTTGGGGGCAGGCCCCCTTGGAGCGCATTCATACTTCGCGATCCGGTCGAGCGATCCGATGCGCTATGCTAGCGGTTGGATCGCGAAGTATGAACGCGCTACCATGGGAAAGGACTCCTTGTACAAGAGGTGCAATTCATAGATTACCTCACTTCTCCGTGTATCAGTAGTGCCCTAGGGGTCGTGTAAATGACAATCTTTTTGCTCGCTTACTGCATAAGTAGTATTTTTTCAAACTCTTCAATATGTTTGGTCGTTAACCAAGTCTGTTCACCTGTATTATGGTGCCATTACCATAAAATTAAGAAACTTGGGGAATCTTCTTGAATGATGGCTGAGTACTTTCCTTACTTGCGATCTTGCCCCCCCCCCTAGTTCCGATTCTCGGGGCGTCACTGTTATTCATTTCAATCGATTTAGTTTGCACATTTATGACATTTCCTCGAGATTCATCTACGTTCGAACAACCATATGTATGCGAATCGGACGCGAATTTCCCCGATTTTTGGCCTTTTTCTGATCGCACAACATATTGATTTCCTATTTCGGTACTGCAAAAGTCGTTCAAAAACGCCGCTATGATAAGATAATCGCTTTTTATTAGTGTTCCGATTATGCACGTCTGTTCGTTCGTTATCGACCCATCTCAGTATGTTGAAATCAACAATAGTTGTCAGAATCCGTGTCAAACCCAAGAATTACTTCCAACCGTCACAATTACATATCAACTCCTGTTTTGCCTCTATCAGCACTAAGTATTCGCCGGTGAACTTTATTTATTAATCGATGCTCTTATTTCTATCATGTTTCAAGCAACTAATCCGTCAATTTCAGGGCGGTGTGGCCACTGGCCTGTCGTGACGAATATTCTGTGAAATTCAGAAGCAGATGAGTTCCCCGACTGAAGAGCAAAATTCAATTCAGGTATGCTCTCCGTATTTAAGAAAATGGGATTGCCTTTGATGAATATATACAGGGGGGGCAAAAAAACTTTTTTTCTTCCTCGACTTTCGAGGCGCTATAAGTTACACTTTATTAAATTCTGATCGGACATTTCCCACCATATTAAAGAGCATATTAAATACTATCATGATACTCCGCCACAGCCTTCTGGAGGAGCGCCATCGAGAGATTCTGCCACGCGACCGTCAGTGGGTGCGTGAGTTGAGGGGTTTAGGTCAGGTTACCTGCTTAGATATTCCACCTTTTCAGGTACTCAACGCTCTTCTCATTCCAAGTAGGCAAGAGTTTTCGCAACGCCCTTTGAATGTCACCAATTCTGTAGCAGCAAAAGCTTCCAGAAGTTACGGGCGACGCACATGTGAGGGAGGATATTCTTCTGAGTAGCTCGAACCAGCGCTCACCTTCAGTCCGGGGCCCACGAAGAAAATATCGGTCTCTCCATTCCAGGTACGTCCGGTCCCCACCATCAACTGGCGCCTTGGCGACTGAGGTGAAGATGATGTCCTAGACCGTAGCGACGTTGACGGAGCTGCTCGATGATGGAGGTCATCCAGATCGAGAGTACTGGTCTCCAGGTAGCTATCCATGGGTGACTCCATACTAGAAGTTTCGCAGCTGTTTGGAGGTGACATGAATTCCGAAGGTCTTCTCCAGTCAGGTTGCGCTGGAGATGACTTCATATTTTGGTGTACGTGAAGGTGATGGGTGAGCACTAGCTCCTGCTTATCGAGGAACATCTTGGGTATCTTCCGCCCTGGTACTCGTATCCACGTCCTCTGTCTGGGCTGCGAAAACTTTGCTGATATGTGACTCGGTCGAAATGTCTTTTTTTGCCCCCCCCTGTATAGTCGCGTTCAGCAAAGGTTTTGTTTTTAGCTTCAAGTGAGCCTTACCGGGTTTTTGTAGCATGTGACAAGACAACTGTGTCCCGGCGTCGTGTCCGCAAATGGCGATGTTTTTGTGTCGCAGCTGCCGATTGAATAGGTGATGTATACCAAAAAATAGCACCAGATGCCTACAAGTTTTGTCTTAGTCTACTTTAAAGGCAGTTGGCACGATGGTTTCCTACTTAGCCTAAAATGCTAGTAGGGCGCTGTATAGTGGGGAAATGGCGAAAGAACGGAGTGAAACGGTCAAAATCCTGCGAAAAAAGAAGACTCTGTTCTCAGTGACTTGTAAATCGATTTCGGACGAGTTTCCCGGCAGGCATCTTACTAATCACCGCTACCGAAGATACGGCTGCCATATGTGTACCCATGTATGCACGAAGCATCACGGCCGCTTCATACCAATCCCTTCGCTTCAAAATTTGCTTAGCAAATGAATGAATACGAGCGTCAGACCGTCGTCCATTTATGGAGCGGCGCCTTCCTCGGGGAAACCGCCATGCAGGCGCTTGCCAACGGTCCGCGGAATTCTACTCTGCCAAGAGTAATTGCTCTAGTATCTTCGACGGACTTGTCGTGCCAACTGCCTTTGAATCCCGCTCTCTATGAGGGCCACCATGCCGCGTACGGCCAAAGCGCAGATTGTGGTCATTCTCTAGACAAGAACTTCCATGGTTTCCACTTCCCCTTGAGCTTTTTTAAAAAGGACCGCAGACAAAGTTGTACCGTAGAACCTTTTTGCGTCCCCCTCGCTCTCAACCGTTAACGAGTAATGCATTGTTGACGCTGTCGTTCTTCCCGTGCAATTTTTGCTATGCAGATTTTTTTCCATATATTGGACAAATCGTGCTTTGGGGAGGAAGACACCTAGAAACTGCTCGTGCAAAATTGGGGTACTGGGATGTGAGAACATTGTTTCGAACCGATAAACTTGCTCGTTCATTTGGGAGCTTCTCTCACCCTAGTTTTTCCCTCATAACAATTCCCGTTATGCATAAGGAATTAGTTCAATGCCGCCAAGACATATTTTCTCTTCAGACATTTTTAATTCGCTCCGCTCATCCTTGCAGGTTACATGGGACTTTTGTAAGTTGAACTGTTCAAGGACCAGTCACTCAAATCTCGAATGGCTTTGACAGAGGTTCTCTTCAGGGCACGTTGTAGGTTGAGGATTCCAGCGAGAGGGGTCGTATCACAGAAAAGTGTCTCCGGAGAAGCAGTAGGAAGTTGGGAAAATCCAGGAACATGGTGTCAGGATGGATGTTTGTCGTGCCAGAGGAGGAGAGGTAGGGGGTGAGGGGGGGGGGGGGAGTCGCGTACTGCGAAATTTCTCCCTAACGGCAGGACGTGCTCTGATTCTCTTTATTCCTTAACACGTTCCGGACCGCGTGACACACATGGTGTGTCACAAATTTGTCTGTGTGCGGTGTTTTATTCGATAACTTGACTTGTCTTTCATACCGTATGTTGTGAAAAGCTGTCGGTCACGAAACGTTCTGTTCTTCATGAGCGATGGCAAAGAGGTAGGCATTTTATGATGAAACTGGTGAAAAACGACAAAATGAATCGGAGCTGCACGCAGTGCGCGGTCCGTAATGTTTTAATCATCTTCTTGGGAAAAGTTTTTCGCTTTTGAGCGAGTCCGTAGCATCAAATAACCTCTGTTATGCAAATAAGGTTATTGGGAGGTGTAAAGTGCTAGAGGATGATAGATTTGCATCTGACGTTTTAATTATGCCAGTGGCAAGGTATGGAGATGAGGAAACGTCTGCCGTCGTCTGTCAGCAATGGACCACTTCCGTTTCTTTGAGTGGAACGCATGAACGAATATCACAAGTTTTTCTGCAAACTCTAGAGTTCTTATAAAGCTCGTCCCTCGTAGGGTCAGGGTAGAGCATCATTGGGGAAAATCCCATGAGAGAGACGTACTTGGTCGCTGTGGAGGACGGTGGTCGCCGTAAGTTGTTAAAGTTGAAAAAAACGGTAGCCGAAGTTGCACGTTGAGAAATCAGGAAGATGGCAGGTAGGATAGGGAAGGAGGGCAGCGGATGAGGAAATTTGGGGAATGTCGTACTGACACCGTCTAAGTGTCCTGCCCTTCATAGAAAATTCCTGGACGGCTTTAATGTTCCAGCGTAGCAATTATATCAATTTTTTCAAATTTATGTCATGTTTAGCCGACATATATGAC
>MU912931.1:12925-36747 GCA_036418165.1 Cooperia oncophora
TTAATGTTGAGGCCCTAACTGGTCAGGGCCCGTCATGGCTTGGGAATTCCTTGTGGAGGGTCGCTGGAGGGGGGGGTTTATATCTGGCCTTACAACTAGTTTAGGATTGTTCACGTTTCGAGGTCTCCCCCCGTTTTACATGTGATATACCTTCCTCTGCCTCTCTCCCCACCCTCCTTCCGCGGAAGGGGGTCGTACTAGATGTTTTGCAAGAAGTCTACTTAGCGACAGGGCATTGCCTATTACTGGCACGGTATAACTAGTGTAGAACCACAACACTTTTTACTTGTGCAATATATTCTATGGCTAGGGTATCTCTATCTTTACCTGTTGCAGTCCGCGTTGATGTGCTACCCGATAACCCAGAGGAACTGATGATGCATTGTTGCCTGTTTCCTTTTCCACAAGGGCCTTATTGATTTATAGTACCCTTACCTTACCGAGCAAAAGCGCTTATGAGCACGATTTCCATGGTAATCTCTCGGCCCTCTCATCATCACCAGCGCTTCGCATGGCGTGCATAATTTCGTCCCGTCCAAGCACTGCGCTCCTACTGTTGCTTCGATCCTTTACTTTTATTAGTCTCATCAGAAAGATCACAGATTTTTTTCAGCAGACTGAAAGAAATTCGTGATCTAATACTGGCCTATACTGAAGGTTTCATAGTAAATGCAGTTCTCCTATCATCAGATTCCTCCCTTCAGCAAAATGTCCATATATAACGGCGCTGTTCGGGGGGGGGGGGGGGGGAAGGGGGGTTAGGGGGAGGGGCATTTTGCTTTTTTGCTAGTTTTTTAGTTCATATCAAGTACACTCTACTTCGCTGCGGACGGTTGGGCGTGTCAGCCAGTATGAGTGTGTCACCCTCTTTGAGCTGTTCTCTGCCTTCTTGTTGAAACGGGCATGCGACAAAAAGCAGTAGAAAACAAGTAATACGAAAGGTATGATACAGTATTGTCATTTGCTCGCTTGAACAACTCGTGGAGAACGAGTTTGGCACCGCGCCAAACGCAGCCGCACGAACACGCCCAACCGTCCGCAATGAACTGCACTATAGCAGGTTTCATTTTGTGAGACCACAAACTTCTATTAAGCTGTGGAAGTGAGGCTCTTTGGTCACAGCGATTCAGGGGTTTTCACAAGGTGACACGTACAAGCTTAGCTGAGTAGCATTCTGTGCCCGTGCCAAGCCGAATTTCGCCAACGTACCTGTTGAACAGTTACTTCAAAAGTGAAAGCGCACTTGATGACTTTATGCGCATTAACGGTTGAGTAGGCAGGATTGGGATTGCATCCTGTGACGTCTAAGCCTTAGAGTGGGTGTAAACTTACTGGCTGAGAGGGCGCATAAGGGCACATATGGTGGGGTAGCCGAAATTTGCCGTAGACTGCGCGATGGCGCACGTCGACGCACTGTTGCGCGCGACGACGCTACAACGCTTCTGCCCTGGACTTATATCGTCGTAACGATCAACATTTTCAAACATTCAAGTCCCGCGGTAATTTTCAGTTAGAAGATCATGCGGAATAACCCGTCGTATTTTTAATGGGTAGCAATAGTTGTGTTACTGTAATAAAAGAAGACGTACTATTGCTGTGTTACAGCGGCAAAGCTCTCATATCATTTTGGTTTCAGTTGTATCACTCATCTGACTCGGAACTTTCTTTTCTGTCCATTTCTTTCACTTCACGAGTCACGCTCTTCAATATTTCTTCCTGCAGTCGTATCACCATTCTGTCACTTCCAATTAGCCTTCCATCGCCATAGGACGACTCGGAATCGCCTAAGTTATTCATTACGATTTCTGAGCATGATTTTGATTATTTCACCACTCCGCTTCCCTTCAAGGGCCTGGCTGCATACTTCATTTGAACGTGGCACCGGCTGCACTTTTAGTGGGAGACTACCACTTTGGGATAGCTGTAATCATTTTCCAGCACAACACAAGATGGCAGTGGTCTCAGATGGAATTATCCCACGAAATGTGCAGTAAGCGCCACGTTCAAATGGAGTACGCGATCACGCCTTCCCCATCCCATTGATAAGAATTTCGTGTACTTTCAAATACTTTCAAATATAGCAACGGTAGAATTGGTTAGGTTAATTTTTCGAAACTCAGCTTCATGGTGCTGTTTGGCTCAAGGGGTGTGGGGGGGGGGTGGAGTTTGCACTTCTGTTAGTTCCGTTGATCATTCATGTTACCTCACGGACCCTACTTTGACGAGACCTGCTAACTCTCGTGAGACTGCAAAATGGTACAAGTGAGTCTTCTTGTTGCATGCATTCGCCGGTCTTCACAAGGTGGCCTGTGTTTCGCCTAGTACTGTATTCAGGCCCCCACCGAACCGAACTTCGCCAATTTGTGTGCTCACTAGTAATTTCCCAGTGCCCGAAAAGCCAGATGTATGGGTCCAACCAGCGCAGGTTGTGTATGGGTCTAACCAGCGCAGGTTGTGACTGTCAGCCTGCTGTGACAACTTGCTGCCGCAGAGAGCACGCTCTGACGAGTTACGATACAGGCCATGGCTGTCACGTCATGTTAACTTTCACAGGGGCAAAACTTTTGCTTCCTCATGACCTGTGGCGAACACCTGTTGTTTTAACAACTTGATGAGTGCTGACGCAACTGTGTGATAGAAAGGTTTCGACTGATTGATGACGCGTGAAAGGAATGGACATCAGGAAGTCATGAAAAAGACATGCTGTCCGCATCCTTCAGTGTTTCCTCATTGAAAAAGGAGGATGTTTGTCAAGACAGTCTTTACCGGGTCAACTCGACTTTGCTGTTCTAAATTTTCGGCATAGTATGTGTCTCATAGTCGTTAGCGAAGCTCATCGGAAGCAAAAGCACTTCGTCTTCCATGTCTTCGAACTCGACACTGAGAGTGGACATTTCATTAGCAACATTCTCACCTAATGGATTGAGGGAACAACCTCTCGAAACTTTCTGTTCTTCTGCGAGCTAATTGTAACCTTCAGCAGCATTCACGTAATGCTCGTCGACGCGCTACGGTTTCAGCAGCGCCTCTGTACTAAGAGCGCGAGCGCAGCCGTAAACGGGAATCGATCAGCATTGGCCACTTCTCTATTGAGAGAGTATGGGGGAACAGGAGGGTACGCGTTGCCTAATCACTCAGTCTGGTATCGAGCCGCACTGGCCTTTAGGCTTTGGGAGAGTATAGAAGAAAGTTCCAGATTGCGTGAAGACAGCGCCTACCCTCCTGTTATCCTATAATCTCCTCAAACACAACGGCCTGCTTCAATCTTCCATCTGCGGCTGCGTTTCGCGTCTATAGTCAGAGCGCTGTTGCAACTGCAGCGCCCAGATGCGCGTCATCGCAAACTCTGAACGCTGCCTTACTCTTGTCTTCGACTCGGCAGTATTTCTAGAACTCTCGCAGTATTTGTTTGATCCTTTCTCTTATAGGTGTTCTAAGACAACATTTACTGTGAACGGGAAAAGTAGTTTAATCTGGTGTCATGTCAGTGGCATGTTTTTGTAAGTTCTATTTGCTGTTTCTTTACCGCTCCGTTTTTCACATTAGGGTTTATTAACCGTTGGGCAAGATAAATAAGTAAAATGTTCAATTGCAATAGAACTGAAAAGATTCGTAAGGAAGTAGAAGCGCCCCATCCTAACCTCATTATCTTTTCTACCGCAGTTGCAAGCCTTACCTCGCTCTGGGGAAAGCGCATTTGCTTGGATTCGATGTGCTCTCACGCAATAAAAATCTGTTAGCCTTTCTCGCTGCTTGTTGTATCCACTCAATAGGTTGCGTTAGCAAAAAGCTCCAATGGCAGCTTTTTTCCTTGGAAAATCACTCCGAGAAGAATCTGCGATAGACCATAGGGAGAAGGCAGAAAGAGTATATTTGTATGATAAGTAAGAGCATAAGGTTCAAAATGAATTTGCTGGATTGGTTTGATGGTATTTTGGTGCTGCTAACCTCAGGAAAATTGCAAAGCCTTCGGGATGCACATGAAGTCTTGGATGGCTTCTCATACGAAGCAAGATAGCCGTAATCCATTAGAATTGCCGTTCGCAGAACTGCTTCATCTTTTCAGGCATAAGTAGAAGTCCTCATCTCCATTGAAATAATTCCAGGTTTCCGTACGGAGTCTTTCAAGTGCCTTCCCATGGTCATGAGCGCCTGCAGGGCTTACAAAACTCAAACTTGAAAAATCATGTTGCAGTTGTTGCTCACTACTTGTCTTTAGGTCTCCGATCTGGTGGAACCAGCGATAGCAGTGGCTCCTCTACCGTTGGAGGAGCCACAAGCGGTGCATCTCCAGTTCTAACGGGATGTCCGCGTCCGCAAAGTCTTCCTGCCTCGAACACTCATCAACAGAACCGGAAAAGCACAAAAGATGTCGAGGGTTCGTTTATAAGAAGTTTTCCTTGCTCAAAGCATTTCTTACCATTCTAGAGAACAACAATATTCGAGGTGTAGCCCTGTCGCCTGATCACGACGCTGCTTCGCACCATTCGGATTCTTCCAAGTCTCAGGGTTCACAACGATTAAAGCGAACAGAGAGCAGCATCAGCTCTGAGTCGCAGGTTGGATGTTTTTCGCCCTGAAACTCTTAGCTATGCTATAAAAAGTGTTCAGAAATCGACTGGTTCTGGATCGGGTCGTGGTAGCGTCAACATGTCTCAAGGAAGGGACAATGTTGCTCATACAGCGTTTGAAAAACGTACAAAGCAGCCCACTCCTCCTAAAAAAGAACCAAAGGTAATTTCGCGAGATGTAATCAGTCTAGGGGTGTCTTAAAGGCGAGGAATGTTGATGGTTTAGAAAAAAGTCATGACGGAAAGAGAGGTGATGGATGTTGCCGCTGGCCTTCGCGCTCTTAAAATTGGTGCCGTTACAAAAGAAATTGAGGATTGGATAGCATGTAAGTCGCTCAGTTGTCTATCTAGTGCGAGACGGATAAGGAGTGCGTCGTGTCGTCACGCGCGGGCCTTCGATGTGTATTAGTTTGTCAGGTGGAGCAGCAGAACTTAAATGAATTCAAGCGGAGACAAGTCGACGACGGGCCATTCCAGTCCCTTCTACACTCCCATTCGGACAGCTGGGCAGGGCAGCTATCCCCTTGAGGTGTGACGCCGCGCAATACGGACGAGTTGCCCTGCCTGTTCCTTCGAATTCGATTGTTAAGGGACGGGAAACTTGATATCGCTCGTCATGGGGTTTTATCCGCTTGAACGTCGATGCTCCAATCATTGACTGGCACGCTGCGAATTTCTCGCGCGCTGACGAACCATATTATGATTGTCTTGACACATAATCCTGTATGATAGTCAAAGTGTTTGTTTATTATTAGGTGGATTTGCTGATGATAATTTGGCCGAAAGCATTGGGTCTGCGCTTTGCCAGCATGCGATTGAAGGTGGTGGTGGGCGAGCAGTTGCGAAGCTCTGTGGAGCGTTGCGAGATTCGTCATCAGCCTTCGCTCTCTACAGGGTTAGATTGAACACATTTCTGTTCCAGTGCTGGGAATCTAGTTTTCCATCTGTACTTTCGTTTAGGGGCTTCTTCTGTCAGTTTCGCAATACTTTGAATGCCGAGATCGACTACGCGCTGATCATTTTCGCATGTGGATCTCTTTCCTCGCTTTCGTAGCCGATCTGTACGCGAATATTGGAGGCGGAAAAGACGGTGTGTTGTGTTTTCTACCCATTTCTCCCGATCTCTATCTCTTGCACTTCTTTCCATGCTGATGTGTTATTACACAACACACTTTCGCATTGATGTTTCATAAACTCTTAGATTTTCATTTCCAGGGGAACTTGTGAATTTTGTGTTCCAAGTGTTCGATTACCTTCTGAGGGCTCCAATTTTGGAAACGCTGAAAATTGAAGAGGTTTGTTCAGTTTTTTGATGGAGCAGCTATATCTGAACGTACCGTTTTCTGGATTTCACGGGAAGTTTTACTCCTGGAGTCTGACAACACAGTTCGCTTACGAATGCTTTTCATTTAACTCTTGAAATACGTTCATACTTTGCAGCTCGGTCGGCTGCGACCGACGGCGTTCCTCCGCCACTTTTTGAAGCTCCGCAACTTATAAACTCAATCACATTTGCAATAAAACACTTTCAACTATCTGAGTAACCATAAGACTGAGTAAATCAACAATTCAGATATAAAGACAAGTGTGGGGGCAAGCTTACATGATAGGGAAGGCGGAGAACTAGTCCTGCCGTTTGCAGTGGAGCGCCACCGGTTTCGGTCGCCCTGTTCGATACGTCAGACCCCGGCGCTGATGCAGTCAGGAGGCGGAGAGGGGAGACGAACATGACAATCGCAATTTGCGGCATCGTCGCGCACGGCAAGTTCTCGATATGAGTCCGTCTGTCGATTGGAGTAGCGAAACTTATATGAATTTATGTGAAGACAATACTCCGTGAAGAGTGATATCCATTCCCGTTTCTTAGAATTCAGATTCGAACGGCAAGTCAAGATAACTCGTCCTCGGGCGAGACATCACTCGCCACGCCCACCATCGCTACACTGCGATTCTTTTGCGTCATACCCGGGGCATTGGATAACTAACTCGCTTACCCGCTACGAGCTCTTGACTTGGCAAAACACAAGTTCCAGAGCATAGACGACTCCTGCGCCGCGGGTATTGCTGAGCGGACATGGTCGCACGAATCGGCCCTTCCCCCCCCCTCTCCAGCTCCTCCCTTCGAACAACGCCAGCGCCAAATTCCCCTAGACAATAACGATGGAACATGTGCAATTTACTGTGCAGTTTACTTGTATGTTTTTCAGTCTCTTATTTGGTTTAATATATTTCTGATTGTGCAAAAATGTTTTAGCGTAGTTGTATGTTGCAGCTGGAGTCCCTAATCTCAGCGTTGTTATCAGTGGGATATGACCTAGAACGGGAGTGCCCAGACCAGCTTTCACTTCTGAAGGATTTAATCAGGTGCGACCGCGGTCGTTACGCTTTTGATTGTTCAGCACCGTCATTACGTTATTGTAGGGATGCGTTCATTGATGTGTCTGAACCATGGGCTCGTAAAATGATTCTTCTGCTGCTGGAACTGGGAGCAAGTGGATGGAAACTCCCTGCTGAAGCAAATGAGTACTATTTCCAACAAACCACCAACTAAAACCCTGTACAGTGGCGTTGGTCGGAAGCACTCTTTTCAAATCTTATCTATATCATTTTAAACGCGTTTTTGATAGAATTTTTCTTTACTTCTCGTCTGGTTTTCAATCCCATGACTACTCGATGTACATACTGCAGTCGCTTATTCATGAGAGCTTGTTTTAGTATGAGATGTGCGACTCAATGCCATGACATCATGTGCAATTCTTTCTGCTGCTCACCCTTTAAATACTTTATTCAACCATTTTCTTTGTATATTTTGTATAATCCATGACAAATGTTTTTTTTTCATTAAAGTCCTCATAGTCAGTCATCTAGTCGCTCTATCTAGTTCAGCGCTATAACGTTCAGAAACGTTGCCGTATTATCATTCGTTTTTCTTTATACAGTTACAGTTAACTGCTGATTTTGCGCATGTTTAACTTGATAAGCTGTTGAAGTTTTCATCCGTTCTTTTTTATCACCATTATGTCCGCACATCGATTGATATCAATAGCAGTCACTTGCTTTCGCTGCAGCCTGCAGCATTTGAAGAAGTTTAGCTGGGCCTTGCTTGTATTTATGTGCTTCCAGTGCTGATACATTATTTCTGTGAAGAGACTTAAAAGGCTGCGGTGCTTTTACATGTTATGGCGATGTGCCTTGATTTGTTTTCTTTTTTGTTCGTAATATTGTACAAAGCTAACAAATTTTTAGAGATTTTTGTTATTATAATGTTACGGAGACGTCGGTAACAGAGCCGAGTTTTGTATAGTTCGCAAGGCGTCTAGCTTCCTCCCAGCATTTTCTGGGATAGGGTGGGATAGATGTTTGTATACTATCCTTCTCTACTTTATCACTTTTCTCTGACCATCAGATGGTTGAATGTGAAAGAGTTGATGTTCTGAAAGCGGGAGCGCGTGACGAAGTTGATTTTGTCATCATTACTGATCAGTTTCAGCGCAAATAGTTCAGTCATGTGATGAAAGTGAGCGAAGTGTTAGAAAGCGCCTAACTACACTGTCGTATGCTGCTTCAACCAGGCATACACTTCAGCGGAGGCAGCGTTCAGACTTGGCGATGACGCGCTGTAACGCGCCGCTACGGCAACAGCCCTCCAAGGATATAGACGCGAACACATGAGCAGACGGAAATCGATCGGCGCTAGCCTTTGGGGCTATGAGAGAGTGTAGAAGAATTGGAGGGTACCAGACTGGTGAAGGTGGCGCACCCTCTCCTGTTATCCTATACCCTCGAAGCACAAGCGACCGGCGCCGATCAGTTCCCTTCGCGTGTGTGGGGCTGAAGCGCTGTTGCAATTACGCTTCGACGCGCATACAAAGCTTTAAGGCTCCCTATGAAGATAAACTGTAGCTATTATTAGCTGAAGAGTGCTACATCTATGGTGGTCCTTCTCGGCAGACGTACACAGTCATCATGATCCCTGCAAACGATAGCGCGTGCAAGGGGCATGTAATGGAGCGTAACCACACCAGCCTTAATTACCAACTGCGCATTGCGCGTACTTGATGGTATCATTGGTGGAAGAGGCCGCCCTGGCTGCGTTCCATTCCACGCCCCGTCACACGCCCAATCCTCTGCAGGTCTTTGCGGGAAGAGGGGGAGGCGTAGTAGCACGATGATGTCACTGTTTTGCCATTGCTTTTTGGCATTAGGATAAGTAAATGAGCCTCCAACATGTGTGATCCGGGTTTGCCGAGAAGCGGATATAGGGTGGCACAGTTCCACTACCTTTGTTTACCATAGTTCCCTGCTTTCTGGAAGTAGAGGCTCTCAGTTTGTTAAAGAGCCAAACATGGCAGTTGCCATGTGATAAAAGGAGAAAGGATAAAAAATTCGAATCAGTCCATTTTCTGGATGAGCCACGAATTTACTTCCATACAGGATTTCAGCGTCGTTTTGGACGCTCACGGTTTCTACGATGACTTGCGGGGGCCGATGTACAAATCAGTGTTCTTATCCTCCGAGACGACACTTGTACCAATTTAGATTTAGTGGCAAGTGGCAGGCTTACCACACACGCGGTCCTGAGTGAGTCTGACTCAGGACCTGTGTGGTAAGCGTGCCACTTGCTACTAAATCACTTCTCTTTGCTATGAGATATCACTACATTTCTAAAACTTGGCAGTAACTCACCGTCAGAAACTAAAAAGACTCAGATTGTGCTCCACTCCGTTATTCAGTCCAGCAGGAGTAGACAACGCGACGATCGCGAACCTTATTACTTGAGTCGTACCTTCCTTTTCACCCACAAAACATAGGCGAAGAGAAAGGCTACTATTAGAGAATATGGGGAGATTTCGAGATTTATGGCAACCAAGGTGACAGAGTAATACTAACCAACCAGGAAGAAAGGTGCCACGCTTGAAAAATGGACACCTGTTACGAAACACTAAAGCGCAGTGAGTCACTCCGTGCGACATTTTTCCCGTTGAAATGTCCCCATTTCCCCATCCTCTCAGCCAATCAGAAGATTTCGTCTCTATCCTCTATGAAGGTGACCGTGTATCGTGAACTTGTTCGAAAAATTTCTCTCATCATAATTGTCTCCATTCGGCTACAGTAGTTCAGGCAGAAAATACGCGCTGTGGCGCTCATAGTGCTGTTTGTTGAATAGAAGACGCTGTTCTTTAGAGGTGTGATATTGTGATGCAGTGGTTCGTTGGATGTAATTCTAATTTTGCACAAGGAGTCTTTCTAGGCTGGCAGTGCTACGAGAATCGCTCTTTCTTCGAACTTTTGGGTCTCACTATTGATATTCTGTCGCTTATAGCCCCACTTAGGGCATTTTCTGCAAAAAACACCCAAAGAGTACTCGCGCCACCTAAAAACACGCACGCATTTTTTTACCGGAGACACAAGAACCATAAAGGAACTTCTTGTTTGCCTTGTGTTAACGCATTGGTGACCAGACAGTCTTCGCGTGCCTGTTGTGGGAGATAAGGCCATTTTTTTCTGCTGCCGACAAATGCGACTCAATACTGATACGCTCCTAGGCCAAAAAAGTACAAGAAACTGTCAAAGCTTTGTTGGCTGTGAATGCCTCGAAAACCGGCATAAATCTTTTTCCTGTGATCCAGGCAGAGGGGGGCAAACTCTAAAAGCAGATTTCGCTCCATAATCGATAAGCGGCATTGGATTCTGTATTCAACCCTCTTCTCTTTGTTTCTCATATTTATCTGATAGTGAGCTCCTGTTTTCTACTTTATCACATTTTAATGTAGTTTTTGATACAGAAGACTGTTATAATTGGTTTTATTTATCGTTTTTGACTTTAATTATTTGGTTTCAGAGTCGCTATCGATTGGTTCCAGAGTAAACAGGAGCTCACCAGATAAATATGAGAAACAAAGAGAAGAGGGTTGAATACAGAAAGAAAAAAACATAAAAGCTGGAGTTCGGTACAACTGTAGCGCTACAAGTCTGAACGCTGCCTTACCGCGTACAGGCCCCACCCACCACGGTCAATCTTCGCCTACTTAGGCAGTCTTCCTTCCAGTCTTGGTCTTGGTTTAATCATGGTCTTGGAAGATACAAAGAAACGATTGTGAGCTAGCAGAATAGGGAACTTTCTGTTGAAGCCTGAATGAAAGGAGCTCAGGGGTGAATCAAGCGGTCTCTAAAAGGAGGAAGACGGACAAGGCAATCGTAGCTCGTCGCAATACCAAACAAATCCAAATCAGATCAGATTTTCCCATCCATCTGACACTGTTATTCTAGTGACACTATTCACGACAACTCATTTGACTGCCGCCTAAACCTACACCCGGAAAAACGGCCGGACGAGTTTTACGGGCGCAAGTCGTCCACTTCGTTGTGGGACCACGCGTCCCTTTAACTTCATTTGAATTAGGATACTTCAATAAGAGCGGTTTTTTTGCAAGATTATCGCTTTTGTGCGTAATCACAGTTAATATTTTCGAGATCTGCTTCTGCTTAGATTAGGAAACATGAAACCTGAGGTGCAACCGGAAACTTGAACACTTCAAGTGCATCTTTTGTTTTAGGGGTTATATCCCGTGGGGTGCCACCATTTTTAAAAGTTCTGCCACTCAGCGTTGGATTTCGACGCAGGAAGATATCTACATCCTATCTTCGGTATTCTGTGCACAAAACCGCTGTTAGAAGGGCTGTTTGTTAGATGTCTGGCGCGCGAAAATTTCCGTTTGACATGTGGTTTGGAGACACTTTTGACTCGCTCAGTTTTAGAGAGCTCTCGAGGGAAAGAACTGTTGAGTTTAGGAGAACAACATCCAGTCTCTGTCATGCGGAGGCTCCGGAGCTAATCCAGAAAATGTTAACTAGGCGCTGTTTTTCGACGGGGGGGGCATTTCGTACTATCACTGCTTCCCTTGTTCCGGTTTGCAAATCTCACTTTGGTGAAACTTGTGAACTCTTGTGAAGCTGGAGCAGGATCGTCTAGCCACCATCCCAAAACGTGTCAACTCGAGAAAACTACCTAGATGGGTCGACACATCTATGGAAAGCAAAATGCCCCCCCCCGTCGATAAACTGCGCCTATTAACTATGATTACGCGCAAGAGTGAAGTTAAAGGGAAGCGTGGTCCCACCGGCCGTTTTTCCGGTTGTAGGTTTAGGCGGCAATATCGTTGGGGTGTCTATCAGTTAAAACTGGGGTAGATACCTCGACGACGTCTACCTACTTTTGATACCGTCATGATCTTACTTGCGAGTGCAACAGCCGACGCATATACTAACCAGCTCGAAGTTCCGCTTCCCAACTACCCGGTTTTGTGCGCCGTACTTTCACCGACTTTGCTCCCTGGAATGTCTCTCACGTAAGGCAGCCACTGCCTATTCCCTATTTTCCTCTTCTCAATAGTAACTCTTACCTCGCTCTTGAGGTTACCTTTGGATTTCGAACCATTTTAGTTAACTGCCGCCTAAACCTACACCCGGAAAAACGGCCGGACGAGTTTTACGTCCGCAAGTCCACTTCGTTGTGGGACCACGCGTCCCTTTAACTTCATTTGAATTAGGATACTTCAATAAGAGCGGTTTTTTTTTGTGAGATTACCGCTCTTGTGCGTAATCATAGTTAATATTTTCGAGATCTGCTTCTGCTTCATTAGGAAACACATGAAACCTGAGCACACCAACTGCTCTTCTGTTTTTAAAGGGAATACATCCCGTCGGGTGCCACCATTTTTAGAAGTTCTGCCACTCAGCGTTGGATTTCAGCGCAGGAAGATACCTACAACCTATCTTCGGTATTGTGTGCACAAAACCGCTGTTATAAGAGCTGTTTGTTATATGTCTGGCGCGCGAAAATTTCCATTTGACATGTGGTTTGGAGACACTTTTGACTCGCGTTTTAAGGGGCTCGAGAGAACTGTTGAGTTCAGAAGAACAACGACAAATCTCTGTTAGATCTAGATTCATACTGCAATTCTTCACAAGCCGCAATGGTAAACGAATTCCAGCAAAACATAAGCACAATGTTTTAAATGCAGCTATAATGGAGAAGAGTACAGCTGCGTGAAAACGTGAATTAACTCTTCAGGATCATTGGCAGATATTCATGCTTATAACTAGGCCCATTATAACGCAGTCCACAACATAATAACGCTCTTACTTGTATCCTCCCACCCCCTTCTGCAGGTGAACGAGAGCAGCCCCGAGTACAAACATGGGAGCCACTCTTGCTCATGCGGAAGCTCCGGAACCAATCCACAAAGCCAAAAGCAGTATGCACTTAGCCAAAGCACGAAACCGGTAAGTCAGTATCCACTTTCATCAGCCTTTCGAAGCAGAAGCAGATCTCGAAAATATTAACTATGATTACGCACAAAAGCGATAATCTCGCAAAAAACCGCTCTTATTGAAGTATCCTAATTCAAATGAAGTTAAAGGGACGCGTGGTCCCACAACGAAGTGGACGACTTGCGCCCGTAAAACTCGTCCGGCATTTTTTCCGGGTGTAGATTTAGAAGACAGTCCTATACACAAAAGTTAACGCGCCATAAAAAGTAGACTTGCGAATAACTTGGGGATGCGCGGAAACGGGTACTTCGCTATCAAGCGAAAGACAGTCAACGGAGCAGAAGATAAATATCACTGAAGGATGCCCAACCTCCAGCAATGAAGGTAAATATCGGCAAAATCCCCTATTTTTGTGCTAGAATGAGGCATCAACAATAGAGGCTTCCCGATGAAAAACTGGAAAATTGTGGTTAACTAAAAACCCCCGCCTACACCTACACCCGGAAAAACGGCCGGGCGAGTTTTACGGGCGCAAGTCGTCCACTTCGACGCGTCCCTTTAACTTCATTTGAATTAGGATACTTCAATAAGAGCGGTTTTTTGTGAGATTACCGCTCTTGTGCGTAATCATAGTTAATAGGCGCAGTTTATCGACGGGGGGGGGCATTTTGCTTTCCATAGATGTGTCGACCCATCTAGGTAGCGTTTTCTCGAGTTGACACGTTTTGGGATGGTGGCTAGACGATCCTGCTCCAGCTTCACAAGAGTTCACAAGTTTTACCAAAGTGAGATTTGCAAACCGGAACAAGGGAAGCAGTGATAGTACGAAATGCCCCCCCCCGCTGACTTTCTAGAACATAAATGGCGAACCGACTCATACCGCGGTAGGAGCAAAATTTTTTCGGAACCAAAGAAGAATCAGGGCCCTCTCACCTAGTTCACCTGTTATCGATCTCACAGCTTTCCAATCTTGTCTTGTTTTAATGAAAACATCTCAGACGCGGCTCGCGGCGTGCGATGACTCATCTGCTCTTCTGCTCCCTCCTCGGCAAAATAGAAGTAATTTTGCATTTAGGACATGGATATAACACCGACCTAGCTATATTAATACAGTAACGCTAAAAAGTCCGAAGAAACAGTTTTGCTGCCTGTTTGTTGTTGACTGCTATTGTTGACTACAAAAGATCAAACATTTGTTTCGGCTACCGTGGGATTTCTCAGCAAGTCCCCGGTGAATCTTGTTTTATTCTAATTTGACTGCTAGAATCGCGCTTCAGGTATGCGGGTGGCGGACTCTAGCTGGAGTAGCATACGGTAAGTTACTGTATGCCACCACCCAGCGCATATCCCGAGGCGCGCCTGATTGCTGACCTCTCACTGGCTACTCAACGTAACGAGATGAATCGATTTGTTTATTCACAAGGCTGAGTGTTAGGAAGGAAATTTCTTTACAATGGCAATAGATTTACAACGAAACAAATAAAATGCACTCCTTAACATTCGAAAAATTATATAGTTCTACTATGGTTTTTTGATTAAATTATTATTAATTAAAATTATATGGTTTTTTGTAGAGGGGCGTCTTCCTGAAAAGAAATGGGCGACAAAGGTGGAGGAGCTATCGATGGGTCTGTGGTTTCACGAGAACTGGGCGACAAAGGTGGAGGCGCTGTGAGGAATTTGTGATTTCGTGAAGAGGAATGGGCGACAAAGGTGGAGGCACTGTGCAGGAATCTGTGATTTCCCGAGGAGGAATGGGTGTTGTGATTGCATGCACGGTCCCGTAGTAGACATCGCTGGTAGGCTGAAGACCATAAGCATTTCTGGAGAAATGCCCTGAACTGGGGTAGATGTCAGGAAATATGCAGGTGCAAAGCCACAGCAGAAGATGCAGAGGATCGGAGCAAGTGGCGACGTCTAACAAGAACAGCGGACTCGGGGGGGGGACTAACGCTAGGGAGAAGAAGAAGAAGTTTTGGGACGGTACTGGTGTGAAGATGATGCATCGGCGGAGTAGCAATGTAGAAGCTATCCGTGTAGAGTGATTGGGCCGGCGATAGAGCAGCAGAAGCATGTAGGGAACTGGGTCGAGTAGAACCTGTGAGGAGTGAGTTTATGGAAAAGTCATGACAAGACGCGGTGTAGTAGGCGCCTGAAAGCATGCTCGTAACGACAAACACGCACGAGGTGTGTTATGACGAGGTGCTCATCGAGCTTTATAAACATATTTTCAGGTGACCTTAAATATGGAAGAAAGAATTAATGTAAGAATTAATTTGCCTTTGGAAGGTCATTCGATGTATATGAACACCTAAAAACAGAAACATTTAAAAATTTCAACACGTTTCTCTTCGATGCGAACATTTATCCTCAACCCAATATTCATAGAATTACGAAATTACTGATTTTAACTTATCAAATCCGATTATCAAACGGATTCGAATCGATTCATCTCGTTACGTTGAGTAGCCAGTGAGAGGTCAACAGTTAGCGCTGCAATTAAGCGCGGTCATGCCGCAGGCGGGCCTCGGGATATGCGCTGGGTGGTGGCATACAGTATCTTACCGTATGCTACTCCAGCTAAAGGTGCTCACCCCAGGTATGCCGATGAGTGAAGAGCCAATGAGTACTCGCCGCGCGCCGCGTGGTCCCCCCAAATACGTTAGCACCCAGTTTTACCTTGAATCATTACAACTTGACAGTAAATTCTTTGTACAATGTTCACCTTATCTCGCGGTTTCGCAATGGATCGCACAGTCACCATCAATCGAAATCGCTCTTCTTTCGGTGAGTCGAGCGAATTGTCGAAAGGAACTCTCAAAGTAGACGGTCTTTCGACTAGGGTAATAGAATTCATTGCGAAACCGCGTCATGCAGTGACCTTGGGGCGAACTGGTCAAGGTAATGCTGAAATTCTTCACCAGGTTTCGCTGGGAACCAGTACACAAATGAAGCGATGCCGGAAGGAGGAAAAGTTCGAGCAGCGCTTACGAAGAACCAAACCAACGAGTAGTAAAGGTGCGTGCACAACATGGGTCGGATTAGTATTGATAGTCTGGTAGAAGAACTTATACGAAGAGCATAGGACTCTTCAAGTGTGTGGACATGACGTCCTCGTCAAAAACGTTGTGTTGTAACCCGGACATTAGTGTCTCGAGACAATGGCGAAGATCGAGTGTACAGTATACCCTGGGGATAGTGGTTCACGTAGTTGCGTTTAAAAAAGATAAAAATGCTGTGTAAACTCCTGAAAATGCATAGGAAACAAATGGAGCCCCGCCCTGTGAAAACGATTGGTTCTCCGATACGGTGGGTCATGTGAAGCGTTTGTTTTATCCGCAATCACACAACTATTGTTTTCGATACAGTAGTCAAATTCTCTTCAATCTTTTATTTTGCTCGCTAACGCTTCATTACTATATTTCGTGTATATTTGTCTGTGTTATTATTTTACAGGTGGCATAATTACTTTCAGTTGCACGGGGGACTTCGAGGAAACCCAGTCAGAAGACTCAGAAGGAGTTAGTGGTGGCTACAAGTCAGTTTTCCTGTTTGCTTCAAAAATAATTACTGTTTCAGAGCTTCTGTTCATAGCTTTTCATAGAAGTAACTTTCGTTTTTTCTAATTTTGATTGTTGCCTTTTTTTGGTAAGAAGGTAGTAGATACTTATCGAACTTATTTTTTCTCCATTGTTTGTGTGTATTTGGGCTACCTTCGCATGTGCAACAGAAAAGACTGAGGCTGTTTTTTTCTATACGCTGCAGTAAAATATGTTGAGAACCAGAAGAGATGTTGGTCATAGTGTTCACGGTTGGATGGTAAGGTAACACAGTTTTTGTCGAGTACGTGCAGTTAATGATGAAATTATATTATTTAGATATTTTCCAAACCGCGCTTCTCACTTTCTCTCGAAGCCGAACCTTCCTTCTAAATGCAAAATCAGGAGCTCTTTTTCAGAAATGAGCGTACTCAACAGGCGAGACCCTACGCAACAAGTGAAGTTAGAACAGTTCATGAGCCACTTCAACCAGGGACGTTCAAAATTGATGGAAGCCGTCGAGAATTGACGAGAAGTATGATGGTTGGTAGAATGGTTTTTGCTGGGCATTAGTCTCGATGTGTCGCTTTCTTCTTATCAGATTCCTTCAAAGAGAAAAAAGTTTTGGTTTGCGAGCTCTACAAACAGGGCATGGACGAGTTCAAAAAGGTGGGAATGCTTTGCTCTTTTTAGAACCGGTCATAGTCTCCAAGTTTTATTGGTATAGGCGGAAGCCATAAACGTCATGGATGTTCCGATCGAAAACAGGAAAGAGGTCGCTGATTGCAAAGAAAAAATGAAAGGCTACCATCGCAGTGCGCAGGAGCGCTTTATTATTCTCAGTAAGTAGATTCGTCACTGAGAATCTTTTGTAAAAATATAATTTCTAGTTTTGTTTCAGTGAATAAAATAAAAGGCACAACCAGACCAACTCATGCAACTTCGCTTCCTGGTACTTCAAGTGCTCGCGTCGCTTCTCCTGGACGAAGAGGAGCTCGACTGAATTCCGCACCAGCGGTAAGTGATTTTGGTAAAAGTTACTTTTACATTTCTTATGTAGTTTTTGTCGATATTCTAATCGTTTACATCCATGTCAGGAGGGTTTTTGAAAGCAGTCCCCGCGTAAGCATCCTTCCTTGTTGAAGTAGTCTGGTCCTTAGTCCCCTAGAATCCTTTTTTTTCGCGGCTTTGCAGTTTGTAACAAAGCGCTGCGGACCCCACAAGTTGCAGTTCTGACGCTTACTCAGTTCCCCGCCCATCAAAAGTCGAAGACTATTTTCTGTTGCGAATTCAGCATTTGTACCCGTTTTGGATCCTTTCTTTGGTAGGCTGGTATTAACGTCGGATGACGCGAACAAACGATTAGTGAGCTAGAAGAGGCAGGATATAGCTTTGATGACATGTAACAAGCAACTCCGGAGAACTCATACAGTGGAGCTGCCAGGGCTCCTTGTTTATGGTGTTCTCCATGATTTTATCCTGGTTTTTTCCTCCCTGGAGAGTCACTTAAAAAAATGAGGCACTATCCACAATACGCCTCGCGCTATTACTGTGGTATTCAGCAAAAATAGCGAGGATTTTCATTTCTTCTTTTGCAGGGCCCTCTTTTTTTCGCTTGCTGTGAAACTGTATAACTATTCCTTAACGATACGTATATATAGGAATATAAGTTATAAGTTATATATACGTATATAAGTTCTCCACTCCCACACGCGATTTTTTTCTCTTTCAAATCTCATTTCACATCCAGTATGTGATAATCCGGTTGTCATGCCCCCAGTTTGCCGTTTCATAACTGATTCCAGTTGATCGTTGTCTTCGAACATTTTTTTGAGGGGGAGCGGTTTTTAAGGAGCTTTTTCAAGAGTGACGTCTGTCACTCGGCGAGCTTTTCGAACTCGGTTTCGCTCAGAAACTTATAATCATGCCAGACCGTTATCATGCATATTTTAGCTCATGTAAATTGACAAGGTGAGTTACGGCCGCCCAGGTGCTGCCCAGTGCGGATATTTTTAATCGGCGTGCCGTCGTAGTACGCGATCGATTGTGTTGATAGGGCGTTTGAGGAAAGAGCCAGGATTCAAGAAATATCAGTTATTTTTTTGTTTATTCAGCTGTTCAGTTTTTATACAAATATGTGATAATGTAAAACACATGCGGACAACTGGTATTGATCCTGAGCGCGAGGTGAAAAAACCAACAGTTTCACTGACATCATGCGTCTTCAGGATGGGCTTGTGACAACAGAATCGTACTTTATCGCACTGCTGAGCGAAGCCACGATCGTGAGATGAGCTATCTTGCCTGACGCTACTTGTATTCCAAAGCGCAATTACAGGACTTGGCAAAAAGCCAAGAGAGCTGCACGCGACCGCGCCGCGCGGATGGTGTTAGTAAAAACGTGAGGGCGGTGTAGCAAGGAATTACGACTTTCCCACGGCCCCGTACTCTGACCCCGTGCAGTTTTGGGCGGGGGACCACGACACATCGACAGCTGGGGGGCTGATAGTCTCATACACCCTCAATGTGTTTGAGCGTACCATGTGTCTTTAAAGTAAATTTTAGAATACGAAACAGATTGGTCAAAAAGTGGCGTACTATACACATCTGCACTTAAAAGAAACAGCATAGTCAGAAAGGAAAGCAAAATAACTACTCCAACCCATATAAGCATAAATAAACCTCAACACGGCGTCATCAAGCTCATGCGGTCGATTTGTAGCTCCAATAACAAGGATTCGATCATCAGGATTACTAGTAGCGCCATCGAACTGGAGGAGAAATTCAGTTTTCATTCTTCGAGACACTTCTGTGTCCTTCTCGGAACGATCGCACAATATCGAGTCAATCTCATCTGAAGATCAGCACTGTGAGGGAAGATGAACAATTGGAGAAGCTAGCCCTGTCTGAGTAGAATGAGAACAAGTGCAAGGGTATGTGACAAGACAATCGTAATAGCCACGCTGGTGGACGTGGCGTGCGACGCCGCGCAAGACGAACAAGTTTTCCTGCCTTGCAGTTAGAATTCGAGTGCTAGGGGACAGGAAAATTCTATGATGCCAGTCATGGACTGTTGTCTCCGTTTGAGTTCACATGAGTTCTGCTACACCAGCTGACTAAAATATTGGATCGTATCGGGGATATGTCGCGCATCGCAATACGATACACCACTCGCGACGCGCGACAAATCACGGATATCTTCGCCCACCTCCCCAAATGGACTAGTAATTTCAAAAGTTTGAACTTTTACTAGTTGGTCTTTCTCATATGACTCACACTTGGCTAAATGGCAATGAGTAACAAAATGATGGCTATTAAAATCTCTAACCGATGAAAATAATGGCTGGTTGAGCATTCCTGGCAATTTGGAAAAGGCTACGTATTGTTTTTTCAGCATCTCCTACCCATTTCGAAGTTAAACTAGCTGCTGAAATATTGAAGAAGACTTGCCGCGCTTCCGATGCGGCAGCCTTTGCCTGGAAAAAAAAATAATAGATCTACCTGAGAAGCAAGGCTCAGGCTGCGTTGATAATTTTCACTGCTTAACTGAATTGCGTAATTTTCGAGCGTTTCGACCACCTAGACCGTCTTCGGCGAGAAAGAAGCTATACGTTTAGATCTAGCGTTTTGGAAGAGACGCCAGCGTTTTTAACGCTTTGAGTGTTCCGAGCGCTCTGGGCGAGAGGGAAGTTCAGGTATCAGTGGGCCAGCTTTTGAGTTTCGAGTGTTTTGGAAAAAAAATCCAATATTTCGGGCGAGAAATGATAGCGAAACGCCCGAAACGGCAAAATGCTGGCAAAAAGTATAAACGCAGCCTTGAGTGAAATAGTGCACTCACGAGCATCGTCTTCCCGTTACCCGGAGGCCCAAACAACAGAATACCCTTTACAGGCTGACGAAGACCACTGAATAGCCCCGGATTCAAGGCTGGTAAAATTACAGCCTAAATCAACATCACTCATGATATTTCGAATGTGAAAACGTTGCACAGAGAGTACCTCTTCCAGTGCTTCCTTCGCTGATTCACAACCTATTACATCAGAAAAGCGAACGCCTGTTCGATCAAGCATTTCATCCAGTAGGCGCTCTCCGAATTTGGGGTCCACTCCTCTGAGAAGCTGTTGCCGAGGGGGAATGGCTGGACACGCGTTCGAATTGTGGTTCTGAAATCAATATTCTGAACATATAGATCACAGCAGACGCGTAGTAGATTTTCCTTGAGCAGACGACAGATTATCTATGCCAGGCAGACGGACAACAGAATCATGGTCTACCGGGCCGTCGTGCGCGACAAATCGTGCGGCAGTGCACCGGCTTATTCTAGAAATGCATTAGTCTGTCGGTCTTAGAAGCGAGATTCAAGCAAATTTTAGTGGAGACAAGACTCATGGCAAATATTTAGAGCATTCAGATCGCTTTAACATTCATCAAACGGTCAGGCAAGATAGCTCATCTCACGATCGTGGCTTCGCTCAGCAGTGCGATAAAGTACGATTCTGTTGTCACAAGCCCATCCTGAAGACGCATGATGTCAGTGAAACTGTTGGTTTTTTCACCTCGCGCTCAGGATCAATACCAGTTGTCCGCATGTGTTTTACATTATCACATATTTGTATAAAAACTGAACAGCTGAATAAACAAAAAAATAACTGATATTTCTTGAATCCTGGCTCTTTCCTCAAACGCCCTATCAACACAATCGATCGCGTACTACGACGGCACGCCGATTAAAAATGTCCACTGGGCAGCACCTGGGCGGCCGTAACCCACCTTGTCAATTTACATGAGCTAAAATATGCATGATAACGGTTTGGCATGATTATAAGTTTCTGAGCGAAACCGAGTTCGAAAAGCTCGCCGAGTGACAGACGTCACTCTTGAAAAAGCTCCTTAAAAACCGCTCCCCCTCAAAAAAATGTTCCGAAGACAACGATCAACTGGAATCAGTTATGAAACGGCAAACTGGGGGCATGACAACCGGATTATCACATACTGGATGTGAAATGAGATTTGAAAGAGAAAAAAATCGCGTGTGGGAGTGGAGAACTTATATACGTATATATAACTTATAACTTATATTCCTATATATACGTATCGTTAAGGAATAGTTATACAGTTTCACAGCAAGCGAAAAAAAGAGGGCCCTGCAAAAGAAGAAATGAAAATCCTCGCTATTTTTGCTGAATACCACAGTAATAGCGCGAGGCGTATTGTGGATAGTGCCTCATTTTTTTAAGTGACTCTCCAGGGAGGAAAAAACCAGGATAAAATCATGGAGAACACCATAAACAAGGAGCCCTGGCAGCTCCACTGTATGAGTTCTCCGGAGTTGCTTGTTACATGTCATCAAAGCTATATCCTGCCTCTTCTAGCTCACTAATCGTTGGTTCGCGTCATCCGACGTTAATACCAGCCTACCAAAGAAAGGATCCAAAACGGGTACAAATGCTGAATTCGCAACAGAAAATAGTCTTCGACTTTTGATGGGCGGGGAACTGAGTAAGCGTCAGAACTGCAACTTGTGGGGTCCGCAGCGCTTTGTTACAAACTGCAAAGCCGCGAAAAAAAAGGATTCTAGGGGACTAAGGACCAGACTACTTCAACAAGGAAGGATGCTTACGCGGGGACTGCTTTCAAAAACCCTCCTGACATGGATGCAAACGATTAGAATATCGACAAAAACTACATAAGAAATGTAAAAGTAACTTTTACCAAAATCACTTACCGCTGGTGCGGAATTCAGTCGAGCTCCTCTTCGTCCAGGAGAAGCGACGCGAGCACTTGAAGTACCAGGAAGCGAAGTTGCATGAGTTGGTCTGGTTGTGCCTTTTATTTTATTCACTGAAACAAAACTAGAAATTATATTTTTACAAAAGATTCTCAGTGACGAATCTACTTACTGAGAATAATAAAGCGCTCCTGCGCACTGCGATGGTAGCCTTTCATTTTTTCTTTGCAATCAGCGACCTCTTTCCTGTTTTCGATCGGAACATCCATGACGTTTATGGCTTCCGCCTATACCAATAAAACTTGGAGACTATGACCGGTTCTAAAAAGAGCAAAGCATTCCCACCTTTTTGAACTCGTCCATGCCCTGTTTGTAGAGCTCGCAAACCAAAACTTTTTTCTCTTTGAAGGAATCTGATAAGAAGAAAGCGACACATCGAGACTATGCCCAGCAAAAACCATTCTACCAACCATCATACTTCTCGTCAATCTTCGACGGCTTCCATCAATTTTGAACGTCCCTGGTTGAAGTGGCTCATGAACTGTTCTAACTTCACTTGTTGCGTAGGGTCTCGCCTGTTGAGTACGCTCATTTCTGAAAAAGAGCTCCTGATTTTGCATTTAGAAGGAAGGTTCGGCTTCGAGAGAAAGTGAGAAGCGCGGTTTGGAAAATATCTAAATAATATAATTTCATCATTAACTGCACGTACTCGACAAAAACTGTGTTACCTTACCATCCAACCGTGAACACTATGACCAACATCTCTTCTGGTTCTCAACATATTTTACTGCAGCGTATAGAAAAAAACAGCCTCAGTCTTTTCTGTTGCACATGCGAAGGTAGCCCAAATACACACAAACAATGGAGAAAAATAAGTTCGATAAGTATCTACTACCTTCTTACCAAAAAAGGCAACAATCAAAATTAGAAAAAACGAAAGTTACTTCTATGAAAAGCTATGAACAGAAGCTCTGAAACAGTAATTATTTTTGAAGCAAACAGGAAAACTGACTTGTAGCCACCACTAACTCCTTCTGAGTCTTCTGACTGGGTTTCCTCGAAGTCCCCCGTGCAACTGAAAGTAATTATGCCACCTGTAAAATAATAACACAGACAAATATACACGAAATATAGTAATGAAGCGTTAGCGAGCAAAATAAAAGATTGAAGAGAATTTGACTACTGTATCGAAAACAATAGTTGTGTGATTGCGGATAAAACAAACGCTTCACATGACCCACCGTATCGGAGAACCAATCGTTTTCACAGGGCGGGGCTCCATTTGTTTCCTGTGCCATTTTCAGGAGTTTACACAGCATTTTTATCTTTTTTAAACGCAACTACGTGAACCACTATCCCCAGGGTATACTGTACACTCGATCTTCGCCATTGTCTCGAGACACTAATGTCCGGGTTACAACACAACGTTTTTGACGAGGACGTCATGTCCACACACTTGAAGGCTTTGTTTCCTATACTCTTCGTATAAGTTCTTCTACCAGACTATCAATACTAATCCGACCCATGTTGTGCACGCACCTTTACTACTCGTTGGTTTAGTTCTTCGTAAGCGCTGCTCGAACTTTTCCTCCTTCCGGCATCGCTTCATTTGTGTACTGGTTCCCAGCGAAACCTGATGAAGAATTTCAGCATTACCTTGACCAGTTCGCCCCAAGGTCACTGCATGACGCGGTTTCGCAATGAATTCTA
>MU912932.1:3655-36883 GCA_036418165.1 Cooperia oncophora
GTGAACAGATGCGCGGAGGGAGAGGAGGGAGGGAGGGGGAGGGAGCACGCGGTGAGACGCCGTTTACAAACTGATCGTCTGCGTTCTTTATGGGTTCGTGAAAAAGGATCATCATTTTGACAAGCCGCAAACGCTTAGGCTTAGTCCTGCTCTGATGCGGCTAAGATTTCATGGATCACAGATGCTGGCGTGATAAGAAAAATAACAACAGTCATTCCATATTCATAAAACTCAGTGGTGGGTGTTGACGCAATTGGGGGGGGGCTGCTCGTTCCCGTTTCCAAGGTTCAGTCCTGGCGAGCGCGAGCGGCCAGAGTCTGCAAGACTAGTGTCCCCAAGCAGAGGTGATCGCGCCACAGCCAGGGCACGCCATCCTTGTGATGATCACAAGGGGAGAAGGTCGTATTTTACTGCGAGGGAGGGGGGGTTGTATTTCGTCGTTGTTGGGGGAGGAATTGCCGAAGATCTATACAACTACTCTTTCGGATGGTTGAAAAGATAGTCAAACACTGACGTGCTCTCCCTCCCCCCCCCCCCGCTCAACGGAGAAATTTTTGGCTGAAAAACTGGAGTTTTTTTTCGGGAAAATGGAAGAAGTGCTAGGAAGTTGGGAGAGGGCATCAGTTTTACATACAGATCTTTTCGATCGCCAAATAACACAGCAAAATCATTGGAAATATCGTGTGCTTATTTCTTCTCCTGGAAATCATCCGGTTTTCATGTTTCATTATATACAAGCGACGAAAAATTCAAGAAACAGGACAAGACTTGGCTGATCTCCGAAGATCTTCACAAGTGTAAACAAGTGCTGGCATGTAACCGCCGCGTGCGGCAGGTGTGCGGTCCTAACGCACCTATCGTACTCATGACTAGGGGATCAGCACCAGGGCCTGGTTACGCCCACGCGGACTCCTGCGCACGTTTCATTCGTATCACATTCCTTTGGCAGAATAAAAAGACCATCAGGAACACTTGCTATCCCTATATATTCTGCTGGAATAGATGAAATACGCATTCAAATGTTCGTCAGCCCTGAATTGTGAATGGAAATCGAATGCGATACACATGCACAATAGAATCAATCAACTGAGAGCTTTGCACGAAGTACAATCGAAGCACGAAAGGAGACTTCAGGTCTGTACTCTTGCGAATCAATACTTTTACGTGAGGGATGCTATTTGGTGTGGGACTGGTTTTTTGTTGGAAAACGCTTCTGCCAACTGGTTCACAAGGACTGGTGTTTGACGAGATGTGTGACTAATCCCATTGTTAATGCATAGAATTTGCTGGATTTATGGCTGGGGATAGATGAAGTGCGGAAGTGCTGAAAGTATAAAAAAATGTTCCTCAAAGCAAACCGCAGAAGTTCGAGAGCAGGGACATATTCACAATTAGCTTGCAAATGAAACACATTTGGTGCTCCCTCACTCCTATTTATGCGTATTTTGAACTGATCTACGAAGACAGGGGCCCCATGATACCAAGCATTTGCGCAAGCTGCGCTGCGTCAAAGTGTGTCACACTCCTACAACACGTAATAATGGGTTGGCACATAATAGCGTTTCGTTTTTTTTTCAACCGGAATTTCGAGTTAAAAGATGAAATGTTTTGCTAGCAAGCTTGGTATCATCTGATAGGAAACTTCACGTAGTTTTAGAATATCAAAACGGCTTTGGTAGAGGGAATAATTTTTTGGATTTTTTAGTCGTTGAATTTCGAAGAGCGAAGTCGGCGACACCTTCGACAACTGCCTCTATTTACGTAATAGTCGAAGTGCTAAAAATCGCTTAAGCTGCTCCATACATTGTGGAAAAGGTCGAGCTAGTGTTCGCAGCAAGGGAATCTCACTAGGACGCTTTGGAACGAATTTCAAGAATTTTGAAGTTACCAACCTTCACCTCGCCGATATTGGGCAGCTCACGTCTGTTCCACCCTGAAATTTTATGCTAATATTTGAATGTTTCGCTGATATGTTTTTCATGTTCTGGTAACAATTTCGTGCTCTATAATACTGCGTTGTCGAAGGTGCTAATTTTCGCCGACTTCGCTTTCAACTTCAGCGACTAAAAAATCCACAAAAATTATTCCCTCAACCGAAGCCGTTTTGATATTCTAAACTACGTGAAGTTTCCTATCAGATGATATCAAGCTGGCTAGCAAAACATTTCATCTTGGGAACGAAATTTCCGGTTGAAAAAAACGAAAGTACTTATGTGCCAACCCAATACATAGGGTAGATAGATCCTCGGAGACCATTTCTACTAGTTGCGAATGGAGATGCGAAGCCGTTGTAGCTCATTCTAACAGCAGTCTCCCACTGATCGCCACGGATTCCTTCGTGAGAGTTGGCCCTCATTCTTAAAAAAGTGGTCCACGATGAGTGTGTGGGCGGAGATAGTCGCAATCGCTTCATGTCTACCCCCACTTTCAAGACCCTCTATTTACAGTCTCATAACGAGAGGAACAAGTGATGCAGCCGCGCTTACGCTCATTGACTTTTCCTGCCCATTTGAACAGTGTGGACTTTCCCGTCATCCGTAAGTTATAGTTTGAACTTGAGCAGAACGGCAGTCAATAGTGTACCCCTCAGGATGTCAGCAGCCAGGTGCTCATTGAGATGACACGGTGAAGGCGATGCAAAGGGAGTGAAAGGTATTCCTATTAGGACCCAATTGATTCAACGTAGAAGGTGCCTGTCCAATTTGACAAGTAGCTACAAAATACCGTCTACTTCAACATTGTACAGTTAGTGCAACATGGATCTCCCAACCGCTGCCCGATTCTCCAGTCGTCCGCCGCTAACTCTGTTCAGAGGAGAGAACAAAGGCTACTATTCGACTCGTCATAGACGCTTCCATCTAAACACGAGATAAGTGCAGTTCAAAACATCCACGGTTCGCACAAGTTGGGAGGGTACTTCAGTTGAAGGCCCCGCGATCAAACATTCTGGGTAATGACGAAAAGTGATGAAAACAGCTATGTCAATAAGTCAAGAAAGTTAATGGTGGAGAAAAAAACAAAACAAGGTAGCAGATACCTTGAATAAAACCCTCAAGCAAGTGCAGTTTTATGAGCACAGAGCGATCAGGTGTAATCGGAAGAGGTCAATGGGAAAGTGATGTTGTGGTCGATATGGTCGCCACAATCGATTACAGATGATTTCTTGTTGACAATATTTCGCTGCCCTGTCCTTTGGCAGGTCTTCTGTTATTATGGCTGAGTAGAGCAGTGGGCGAGACCAATGAAAGTGTGTTGGCCAGTGAGGGGTAGGACGACATCGTCGGCTCCGCACTCGGTTTTGTTTCAACTGATAGCGGCCACTGCCTTCAAAGGCAGTTAGCACGATAAGTCTTTAAGAAGAGTAGGATTGACACCGCCTGGCAGGACAGTATTCCGCGACCCTAAGCAGGTGCTGCGTAGCGCCTTTCTGAGGGAGGCACACTACTAAGAAGGGATCTATCGAGCTACAACCTATCCGACCCGAACACCCATCACGCCCGCCCGCCCACAAATGGACGACCGTACTTGACGCTCGTATTGCTTCATTTGCAAAGTAAAACATGAAGCGAAGGGAGTTGTATGAAGCGGCTGTGGTGCTGCATGGGAATATGAGAACACACATGCAGTCTAGCTTAGCGATTGTTGGCAACATGTCTACGGTGAACTCGTCCGAAATTGTCATCAGGATCGAATGTTTTTCTTCGCAGGCTTTTTGGCCGTTCCACTTTGTTTTTTTCGCCATTATATTGTGCCAACTGCCTTTAATAGGACACAAGGAAGTCAGCAAGTGATGCTGATGCCTAAGCACCAAGCATGTTAAACTGTCAAACAAGTACATGCGAGTAGCACTTAAGGTTACAGATGACTGAATGTGACTTGATTGGTTCTGAAATTCCACATTTATTGAGGTCCGTTTTTTTTTTCGTGGAAATCACCTCTCCACCTATCGGAGTATCTCCCTCGGAAACCTGGTGTTTTTGCCTAGGTTTCGTATTTATCAAAGCAATTGCTGTCACGATGCAACTGAGATCTCCTTCAAAATGCTTCGTCCAGTACCATCCAGAACAAAAATTTTCCACGGGTTTTCGAACCGTCTAACCTCTATTTTTCGTCTGTTTCCTCACTATGTAACGCCACTGTCACTATTTTTCAGCAACTCCAAATTATCGTAGCTTATGCCTTCATTAGAAATGATTGCGCTGCAGCGCTCTTACATTCAAAGAAGGTCTACTATTCTTCGAAAGGTCCAGGTGTCTGCCATAGAGGTGAATGGCTCCACAGCTGCATAGCGCGACCCTTTTCCGCTAAAAAATTTCGTGGGGTGGTGATGGACGGGGCGCACTATAGTCGACGGGGGGGGGCATTTTGCACTTTCGCTCCTCCCATCAAGCTGGCACTTCCGCTCCTCCTATCCACGTGGCGCTTTCGCTCCGGCCCTAGTTCCGTTTACAAGTCTCGCTTGGACAAACCTATTACTCCTTGTAAAACTGGAGAGCAAGCACCTCAAGTCATGCTAAACCTGTCAACTCTTTTAAGCTCAGGGAAAGTTAACGAGTGCTTGACAGGTAATCTTTACAAGGATTGACACGTGGCTCTATAAATTTTTGCCTTATATACTCATTTCTTGCGCTTAACACAGATCTCACAGGTGTCCACTTGATGGCCTGCCACTTGGAGGGAGGCAGGAAGTACCACGTGGATGGAAGGAGCGGAAGTGCCACGTGGATGGGAGGAAGCGAAAGTGCAAAATGCCCCCCCCGTCGACTAAACTGCGCCGATGGCGGTGGTAATATGCGATACCACTTGGGACTCTGTCTGCCGCGCGCGGCTTAGCCATAGCCGAATGCGCTTCATGTCTGGCTCCCTCTTGATATCTGATGTCTCTAAACACCGCGAGAACTGCACGCCGTGAGGATTGAGGCAGAGTCCAAACAAGTGCCGAGGTATCAATCCCCTTCAGCATCATTTCAGCGTTTTCATTTGACGAACTTTTACAGCTGTGCAGTAGTCAAAAAGTTCTTTCAAAAAAAACTGATCACAGGGACCACCCTAACGAACTAAGAGTATTGTTTGTCTTCAGTCAATTTCTGGTGCGTATGCCGCGACGTGACACCATTTGCCGCGCTCAGAGCTCGAATTTACTGAACCCTTCTGGATGAGTATCTATTCTCTCGCCACGTTTGCTCTCCTAGGATTCAATTTATTGTCTTCTCTGTCCGATATGACCACCAAGCGTCGCGCCTTCGTTGCGCGTATCCCACATCCCATCAGGGAGAAGGGACGATCGCCTCTGGCTTAGAGAATTTTTTGCTACTAATGTTTCACGATCTATGCGCCCCACCCTGCCTTTTCCTCTTGGCCCGTCGCTGGAGCGAAAATTAGGAAAGGGTGACGGAGATTGCAGCGGTTAGTGCCCCCCGTTCGAGAGGGGAAAGGGTATTGCTGACTGATGCCACACTACACATCTCGATGGTCTGCCCATGTCACCGCAAAAGAGTTCGGCTGGTTATTCCGACAAAGGCTTTCTTGGCTTTGCCAGCAGGTGAAGCTATCATAAACATCGGCGCTTTTTCATCTATGCTAGGCTGGCGAATGTCATGGAAACGATGTTGAGAAGTTCTGCATTAACTGGTTTACTGACTATTTATTTATTATTTATTTGATTAATCGATGTTTTCAATGCTCAAAAAATTGTAGAGATGCTTATACTGCGACTGTCGAAATTTATTATCCCCTCTGCGTTTCGTGACATGAGTGCACTGTATTAGCTACTGAACACAGTCTACTCGTTATTGCAGACACAACTTCTTTTGCCTTTTCTCTGAAAGATGCCGTCTGTCTATCGGGAGGGGGGGGGGCATGAAAATGTTGAATAGCTCGGCTAGCAGACAGGATTGCCAGCTTTTAGAACAGGGGCAAGCCAGCTGATATCGAGGAACGCTTGAGGGGGGGGGAGGTCTGGGGTCGTATTTGTGTAGTGCTGCCCAGAGCTACACTAACGCTCGAGCTTTTCAAATACTGCCGAGGAATTTTTGAGAGGAGTACTGCTTATTTGATTATATAGTTGGAGATATGAGCCCTAATGAATCCAAAAAGCTTGTGAATATGAAAGGACCGACTGCGAAGGGTTGGAAACATTCCGAAGAGTATAGGAGCTTCAGGATTCCACTCTTCCATTCGTTTTAGATAGATTCGCGCCACGAGAAAAGCACCACTCAATCGGAATGTCTTAGTTTTTAGCCGCGTGGGATCACTTCCAAGATTTGATCAGAAAGGCAGTGTTTGCAGCAGCTCTGCAGGCAGTCACAACTCCAAAAGTCGCTGCCAATTTCAATACCACCAGTGAGGTGAATTAGATTACGGAGCGCTGGAAGAACACAGGATGTGGTTGGAGGTAGTGGAAGAAGTCTGACCGAAAAGTCGCTGTTTGGCGTGGACAATTGAAAGGTAAAGGGCGAGCCACCGCCATTTTCAGTGTACACAGCACGCTCCAAGCGCATCTCAGTTCAACGCCTGGGGCCGAGGCGATTACCTCTTAACCAATGGGAGGAACTTTGTGTCTCTTGAGTTTGACGTTGCCAAATGTGCAGGTTGCCTTTTGAGACAGCCCTGCAACTTTGAAACAGAGATGTCCGTGGCGCTAAGGTGAAGCCTGGGGAGTCTACGCAAAAAGATGTCGGCAGGACGGGAAGCTGTGATTTCCAGCACCATCACTGGAACAATCACACAGAGCGCTTCAACGCTTGGGCCACCTCGAGACAAATTGGATTACCGCTGCGGAGGAGCTATCTCATAGAATTCATCTTCCATTCTCAGTCGACATCCATCAGCTCTCGTCTAATTTATTCGCCACTTATTCTGGAGGTTTGCTGCTCACATTCGAGTGCTCTGCGGCTTCGTTTTGGAACCACACTCTGCGACTGCAGATCTGGAGGGCACAAATGTAAGTTCGTGAAGGGTAGTTGAATTATCGGTGAAGAAAAAATGAAGAGAACAATCGAAGACGTTTTAGATGTAACTTATACATTGGACAAGCTTTAGGAGAACCCCTAGTCTAATCTAATCCTTGAAACCACTTGCTCCGTCATCAATTTAGATATCATTTCATTTCCTCCTCCTTTTTTAGTTTAGAAGGAAAAAAGACATCGCTGCTTAGGCTAGGGACCAGACACAAGCGACGAGAGAATTGGAAGACGATCGAGACGAACTTTTCCAGACGGTGACAGACACAGGACGGCCAACGATGACCAGCTCTGACTATAACGGCATGGGAGGTAACTTCAATTGGTGACATTCATTCTGCTAGTGATCTCTCGTCAGCCACTGTCGACAATGGCATAATCTCCTCAGGACCGAACATAATTTCCTGAAGACCTGGAAGCCCACACAATGAGGGAACCATCAAGTGATCGAAGAATGCGTCTTCTGAAGCCGCAGCTAGGGCAATGCTCATGGAGTTAGAGAGCAGATGCCTGGATTGAATCCCACTCAGACTTAGCGAGTCCCTTACTTTCATTCGCTTGACTGCTTCCTAGACGCTGAGTGTCCCTGCGTCTCTACTCTCGGCATGCTGGCTCAACCCAAAACTCGACGGGCCCCACTTGGTGTGTTCTCAGCTAATCTTTCTGCTGTTCTCTTCTCCGTTGAGTCATTTGCCACTCGATAATCCATGTAACGGATTCCGCTCCCACTATTTGTTATGGTGAAAATTGTCTTTGATGCAAAGTTTCACCCTATTTTGCAGTGTCTGTGCCATCTCACACATCCCATTTGTACGTTTGTGCTATATTTCCTTCTAACTTCCGCAGTATGATTTACAGCTATGTCCCATCATTGTAACCGTGCCAATTATCTCGCTAGCGCAAAAAACACCATCCGACCCTTGTTCTCACTCGTGAGACAGACACTGGGTCAGCCATTTTTGGTACGATCGCACTTAATGAGGTGACTCATACCTGGCAGCGAGACAGCCTCAATGACAAAAGGCCGACTCGCTGCCAGGTGCGAGTCACCTCTTAATTAGGTGATCCGTAACAGGACTATCAAGACATACTGGTCTATAAGTAATATTAATATAAGTCACGAACTACTCAACATCTCGTTCGAAAATCTCAGAATTCACACCGCGGATTTCACGGTCATGTTCACAAATTTAGAACATGATCTTATCCTAAATAAAATGCAAGAACATTAGCATGTAACTTAACATTTGCTTCAAAAATCCTAACAGATCTTTTATTGCCACTAATGGTTACCATGTTTTCCATACAGATGGTAAANAATTCAAGAACAACGACAGATCATTACAATCCAGCGATAAATATACTTTATTGACTATCTTTTACGTAACAGCTTTTGTCTCCTTTGCTAATATACGTTCAAGCAAACGTGCTTCAACGTTTTCTTCAACGTTTTCGTTAGCCAAAGTAGACGGATATCGGTCACTATCTCTATTGAAAAATGGCTATGCGAAAATTTTATTATTACTAGCATTGTTAAGCTGCATTTATAAAAAGGTGTCCCACTAAGAGAAAGTTCTAGTCCACTACTGGCAGATCTTACGCTTTCTCGTGGGCACCTTCATGGAGTATGACTATGCTAAAGTCTTAAAAAGTTCAAATAAATCAGTAAGTCTGTTCATTCCATATAGCATATATGGATGCATTCTAGCTTGTTGTACACAACCAACTGAGTATGATGATGTGCGATGAAACTTCTGTCTGCTAAGTTTATTCAAAATCCCTCTCATTGCAAAAAAACCAACTAATAGCTGAAGTTATCTAGCATTATTAGGTTGAGTAAGTTTAAAGTTTATTACTTAATGGTAAAATTAGTACCCAAGCTGTATAATAAAACAGATTGATTTTAGCTTCAATGTAATCAGATTTCCGTTATAGTGACACAAACATCACTCTTATTAACTAATCCTCTGTTATATATACGGAAACTTTGAGGTTAGCGAACACTTAGTTCGTTCTTCAAACGTTTTCGCTTAGCAAAGTAACGGATAAGGTCACTACTCTATTGAAAAATGGCTATGACGAAGATTTTATTATTTACTAGCATTGTTAAGTGCACTTATAAACATAAATTTATAAGCTACAAATACTCAGTCGCAAATAACATATTAGAAAAGATAAATAGACTCGTCACAGAGATATCTCAACACTAATTCTCCTGCTACCCTCGTACTTTTATTTGATTTAATTCTCGTATTCCGCTCGGACCTTTTTTACACTAAACATTCTTTTAGTGGGTTTAGTTTACACTAAACATTCTTTTAGTGGGTTTAGCCTGTTAAGAAACCCATTTTTCCTTCCTCCTACAGTTTTTAATACTCACACCAGGTTATATCACTCTTTCATTATTATGTATAATTCATCATCTTTTTGACTGCATGAACATTGCATGTGAACTCCTCCTCTCTTTTTTTACTTTCTCTCTCGTTTTAGCCTATTTCTCAACACCTTCCCCTATGTAGTCTATGTCCTCATGTCGTCAACCTGTCGCATTGATGAGCTCGGGGGTTGGCTAGGCAATGATGATTCGTCCGCGATCAAGAGAAACGGCTCATATGTGCTGTGGAGTGTATTCCTTTCCCAATGTTTGGCTTTCTTTGCTTCTAATTAATGAGGTGCGAAAACTTGGTGTCTATCTCCGAGGTGACCTCATTAACGGGAGAGGGTTCCGAGGTCATCCCGCTATCCACATATAATTACAACGAAAGCAGAAAGATCAATAATTTGGGAAACATTATTAATGAAATATTCATTGAAATACCCTTTCCTAGAAAAACATGTTTTTCATTAATCATAGAAAAAGCAGAAACAAAAACTCATGTGTTGTTATGTTATTTTCAACTTTCAGACGCTATTCAGTAGCATTTGGACAGAAAATCCTGAATACCAGAGGTCCCACACATTTCCTGGTTACTAATTGTAACTAGTGCATGTTAAGTGTACTATACCAATATTTTCTTCCAAAACATTTTTTTTAGGATCTGCATCTTACTTGTTGCTTCCTTCGATTTATTGATATTTTCGCTTTCGGTACGAAGAGATGTGGATGACAGGATGATCTCTGAGCCCTCTCTCGTTAATGAGGTCATCTCGCAGATAGATACCAAGTTTTCGCACCTCATTAAGTCTGTCTCGCTGCCAGGCGCGAGCCACCTCTTAATTGAGCCCAATCGTACCTATAGTCCGTCACCCAATCGTTCTTTACAGAGAGTAGAAGTCTTGGTCATGTGATGAGTTGCTGTTTGTGGCATGCAGCGGGTGTGTAACTTTAGATAGGCTGGCTCATCTCGCACCTAGCCTATCTTGCCAATGGGGAGCTCTCGCTTAATTGAGTGGCCTTTTGTCAGGAAGTGACTGGTCGTGTCTTCCCTGGAATTCTGTAAATGAGCACGTCGTTCTTCCCTCTTTTACTACTTGTCTGTCGCCAATGTATCGCTGTACATCTTGGTGCTCTGGAGTAGCAGGAGAAGCGGAGGCATCTGAGGCAACTGAAAGGAACGAGTCCGGCATTGCCGAATTGGGATGGCTCGCAGATGCGATGCGTGTCTGCAAGAGCGGAGTGGTAAAACAGAGATTGCTACTGTGGACGCAGGTTCTGTCGCAGAAGGTACCTGTGGTAAAACCAAGAGGACCAGGGCACATCGTTGGAATCTCTAACAGCGAGTCGCATTTGGCCGCCAGGAGGGGAGGTCGTATTTGGGCTGAGGAAAATTTATTTCGATACATGATTTTCTCGCTTCACGGACGTTGTAAAAGAGGGGGGATCGTATTCACTTCTTTGACTTCTAGGAGTGGTGGTTGACTTTTCATGATTTCCCTGTTTCATGTGTGCTATATATCCCCTATATACCCTCCCCCGCTCGACCGATCGACAGCAAATTTTTTTAGAAAAAGTAGAAAAGTTTTCGGGAAATTTTGGAAAGAGTGGCAGGAAGTTGGGGAATGTCAGAGAATTGGTAGAAGAGAGGTGTGGTCGCATTGTCTCGCGGCTATTCCTTTTTCACATGTGCTATTTAATCCCGATGAATCCGGATGGTGAAATTCGCCGTAATGCCTGAAAGCATGCTGAGACGCAAACACGGACAGGGGTTATTAATGCAGTGCTTCCGCTTACACACTTGTTGATACGATTGGCCTTCGAAGTGGCGGTAATACAAGGGATCAAAGATACAAGGGGATCAAAGACAAGGTGTGTAATATTGAGCGAAAGGGCGTCCGCTGTAAACTAAATTGCTTTAGCTGAGTTCTGAGTACTTCTGTAATCCAACTGCGGTGTAGAATAAAACTCCTTCATATCTTCCAGACCGCTTTTCCATTCGAGCGTGTGTTTCAGAACTTCTAAGTGTGATCTCAATTCTCCTGACTCTTGTAATTCCCCACTCTATTTATCGTTTTATTTTCATTGAGTTGGAAGTGTTGGTCAGAGGTCATCAGCCAGTGCAGCCAATTAAGCGAGGTCACCCCACAGGCGATCTCACACGGGCTCCCCACCGGCGAGGATGGCAAGGTGCTAAGTGAGGTCAACTTATCTAAATTGACATTCTGCAGCTAGTGTTTGGAGTCCTTCAAAGACAAATGTACAGTCACCTGCGCAAATGTTGGTTCTTCCCGTGCCTGGGAGGAATGGCTCCACTGCTGCAGTAGTTTGCAGCATTTTTCCTGTCACATATTCCTGTGTGCGGGAACGGGACTGGAGGGAGTGATGACAGGATACGGCCTACACGCTGGGCGCCTAGCCACATCCAAACGCGCTAATCCCACTTCTTTATCGTTAAGCAAGTATATCGCTTCTGGGCTTTGGTATGGCGCAATTGCTGCACATTGAGGGTAGCATGAGCGAAACATGGGGACGGCACTCGTTCATCACTACCCAAACTTGCCGGGCACTTCTGAATGGAGGAAGCGGCACGCTAATGCAGTTACGGACCCATCCGCACATGGCAGGAACTTTCCTAGGAGGTGAGTGTACAGCTTGTATCACCCTATATCGTGCACATGCACATATCGTGTATATCGTGCACCCTATATCACCTCACGGATCTGAGGTCCCCAGTTGCTGTAACCTGAGCTACGAATTTGATGATCCTCCCCTTCCGAAGCCGCTTACCGTATCTTAACAACTGTCACACTTTCTGTCACCCACCAATGATGCCCCCGTCCCACATCCAGTAACACCTCTCGGATTCAAGGTCCCACAGTTGCTGCAACCTGCGCTACGGATTTGATGACCCTCCCCTTCCGAGGCCCCTTATCGAATCTTATCTACTGTTATCACTTTCACCCGCTAACAATGTTCCCGTCCCACACCCTATATCACCTCACGGAGGGACCCACTGTCCCTGTGAGCCGCACTATGAATTCGGTAGTCCTTCCCTTCTAATGCCCATTATCAGATCTTATCAGCTGATATCACATCCTGTCAGCCGCAAATAATATTGTTCCCATCCCAAAGCTTATATCACTTATCAAAACCAAGGTCCCAGTGTTGCTGTCACCCGCGCTATGAATATAGTGACCTCCCCTTCTAACGCCTCTTATCGTATCTTATCAACTGATATCACTTCCTGTCACCCACCGACAGTGTTTCCGTCGTACCGCCTACATCACTTCTCAAAATAAATGTCTCATTGCCACGGGGACCGGCGCTATGGATTTCGTGACATACAGACAGACGCACACACAAACATATACATACACACAGACAGACACACTTAGTGAATTATATAGAGTAAGATCTTTAAGCTGCTCCGGAAGCGAATTATGATTATTTCTCTGCGGAACCCCAAACTTTGAGTGCCCAGCCCACTATGCGCGGGGCTTCCCATAGGTCAAGTGTGCTTTTTATTTCTTGTCCCATGCCCTACCCATCCAAACCTTTATCCCGACCTCTCTCAAGTCGTTCTTCACGTTCCGAACCGAATCACATATGAGCGAAGTTTCGCCAGCCCAGACAGAGGAAGTGGATATGAGTACCAGGGCGGAAGATACCAAAGATTCTTCCCTCTATAAGCACGAGCCCGGCTGCCGCCATTCACCTTCATGTACACACAAAATATGAAGTCATCTCTAAGTCGCGGCCTGAGTGGGAGAACGCCTTTGGAATTTACGTGGCCTCCAAACAGCTGCGGAACTTCTTGAATGGAATCACCCATGGATAGCTACCTGGAGACCAGTTACTCTTGATCTGCAAGACCTCAAACATCGAGCAGCTCCCGGCAACGTCGCTACGGTCCAGGACATCATCTTCAGCCCATTCACCAAGGCGCGGTTGATGGCGTGGACCGGCCGTGCCTGGAATGGAAAGACCAATATTTTCTTCGTGGACCCGGGACTAAAGGTGAGCGCTGGCGGTTACATTGGGCAACTCGTGAAGAATATACAGCTCACATGTGGTCGCCCGCACCTTCTTGGAAACTTTGTACTGCTACAGCATCGAGTGCCACCACATGAAATCGAAGGGGCGTTGGAAAAATTTCGCCTACTTGGAATGGAAGAACGTTGAGTACCTGGGAAAGATAAAGTATTTAAGCGGGGTTCTGAACTAAACCCCCTCAATTACTCGTTTCGGCGGAGCTCAACAGGGTGGTCTACAGTGGCGGAGAAATCAACGATCTCGCTCAACTCCGGTACCCACTCACTTTCGCGCCGGCCGAATCTCTCGATGGCGCTCCTTCAGAAGGCTGTGGCGGAGTAAGGTTATAGTATTTAATGTGCTCTTTAATATGGTAAGCAAAAAATGTCTGATAAAAGTTTGATAAAGTGTAACTTATAGCGCCTTGAAAGTCATGGAGCAAAAATGACTTTTTTTTGGACCCCCCCCCCTGTATATATATGGGGTGATTGGTCAAAGCTGGCTACTTTGGCTAAAAATTCGCCTATAGGGGTAATAAATACCTCCTGGACATGATTATAATATCCGCTTGGCCCAAGTTCGCTAACCTTCGTCTGGACAGGCCGGCAAACACCACATGCTTGTTTGGACCCCAGCTCGCGTAGCGCAGACTCCTGACTGCTTTGTGCCAGGCGAAGTGCTGGGGTAAATATAGAAACAAAGGCAGACAAGATGTCACTCCTATATGCCGTAGTAGTAGTAGTAGTAGTAGTAATCAATGGTCCCTCACTTCACGTCACGTCATATCCCTCGCTAAGCTCGCTTTGGCGCTGGCGTCTGTGGCGTCGGTGCTAGGCAGATTTGAGCTGATCAGATGTGACGTGCTAATGTTGTTGAGGAGGTCGACCTACTTCTAGAGACAAGTTCCCAGCAAATTCTTTGATTTAGGGCATTCTCGCCCCGGCAGCTGTGGTACGGTCGTCAGACGGTTTCGGCCCAAAAGGTGCAACATACGTGTTCGGAAGGACGAACTACTTTGGAGAGACCTCCAATTGAAGCTGCCCTTGCAAGCTTGACGACAGCAATTTTGACTTCCCATTCCATTCAGTTTGGCAGCGCAGCGCTGTCATTATCTGTCAATCTTTTTGCGCAAACCTCAAGTTCATTTCCTGACTGATGAACTTTCGGTTTTCACTCGATTTGGGCTTATTTCCGAGTAGCTCAACGACATCTTCCTGAACCAAGGTCACATCGCAGTTGAGCGCGACGTTTCCCTCCTCAATGAATTTGCACCATTCCTTAGTAATGCCCCGCACCCCAGGTGCATGGGGTGTATAGAAGTAAGGCAGTATGCCGACATAGACCGCTTGCGTCCGAAGGACACACTTGACAATTTTCGTCTACTTCCGAGCTATTTTCACACACTTTCCCTCCGAGTTGAGTCGACTCTTGATCAGCTAATTAGAAGTGGTTGTATCGAGAGAAGTATTGAGTTCTTATTTATCGTACCTCAAAGCGGCTTTCAGTTCATGATGAGCGCTCCTCCGCGCAGTGAATCTAGTTCACTTTACTCTGGTACGAGTTTTTCAGAAAATTGTTGTTATCAGTAACCCAGAAAAAAATTTTGTAAATTTATTGAGAAATTTTGTAAATTTTTTCAGAAAACTGGTGTCATCAGTAACACAGAATAGTTCTTTCTGGCACTCGGGCTGTAGTTGGGATGACCTCGTTTTGGTTCCCCTTTTCTTTACCATGAGTGTAATCATATTAGGGCATGTTAGTTTTTTTGCATTTATTATGTGCAGTCATACTCAAAACCCTGCAGCCTCTGCGCGTGCTCAGCCGGATCTGAGCAAGTGCAAGGAAAGGAATCAGAGCCAGACGGTCCGACGGGAACAGTGGGGCGTTTGTACAAGGTATGATACAGGTTGTAGCATGGGAATATGTGGGTGAAAAGAACTGCTAGTTGCTGATAAGATTTGATAAGGGAAGTTTGAATGGGAAGGTCAACATACTCATAACGCGGGAAACAGCATCAGTTAAGCCTCAAATGATATCAGGAGGAAGGTGAAGGCGAAGGCGGGTGACAGAAGTGATAACAGCTGGTAGGGCCTGATACGTTAAGTTACGAACGTTGTTGTTGTTCAATCAAACCTGGAGCCTCTACACCACGAAATTATGGAGTTTTAGTAATAGCGACATTGATGACGGGTGACAAGCAATTTTATCAATTGATAAAAGATGAGGGTACATTCTCACGCATCTGTGACCACCACACTGCCAAGTGAAAAAAGCCTCTCAGTAAGCAAACTTTTCCTCCAGCCATCACTCCTCTGATAGCACTAGGAAATGAACACATCCCACTATCCTACTGTGTATAATGTTGAAGTCGAACAGCGGGGGGGGGAGAGAGAGAACGGGGGAAAACGAATAATGAATTATTCTGGAAGATATTCAACGAATGAGCTCAAATATTGGCATCTGTAGTCATTCATGCAACCTTAGCAGGTGCATTGCACGTTGATGGCTGCATTCGCTAAATATCTTACAGAATAATATCTTACAGACCGGACAGTTCGGGGCCCGAACTGTCCGGTTTTCTATAGCCTTCTAAAGACCCATAAGCTTCCCTCCCATAGAGATATGCTGCCAATGCCGCGGATACATATAAGATCCGTCATGTCATAAGCTGCTTGGGTGGGCCTACCGACCGAATATCATGGTTTCTTAACACCATCGTCAGCCAGCTTCTACCCATGATTCCCTCTCACCTGCCAAACACAAATCATTTCCTTGAACAGCTACGGCATTGCGATATCCAAACAATGCCGTGGTAGAATCATCTGATGTTACATCGCTTTATACTAATGTCCAAAACGAGCAAGCCCTTCAAGCATTCCGAAATGCTTGACAGGCATATTGCTAATATACGAACCTTTGGACTTGGTAAAGCGCACATAACGACTCTAATCAAGGAATGTTTGAACTGTAACATCTTTAAATGGGCAGATACATACTATTCTCAAATTAGAGGGCTAGCCATGGGTCAGCGTCTTGCACCAGTTCTCGCAATCTGCTTTATGGGTAGAATAGAGGAACCGGTGCTGGAGCGCTTGCCCTTTATGTACTGTAGATACATAGACGACTGTTTCATCGTAACATCAACACAGTCCGAAATGGATGAGTGTTTCCGATTGATGAATGAGCAGTCACAGTACATTAAGCTGACACGAGAAACCCCGCAAAACGGCTGGCTGCCATTTCTGAACACGCAAGTTAAGATATCCGATGGCATCACTCGAGTGAAATGGTACCGTAAAAGCAGCTCGAAAAACATCTTGGTTCACGCTACATCAGCACACACCGGTCTGTGAAACGCGCTGTTGTCCGAAACATGTTCCGGACGGCAACGGGGATGTGCACAGGAGATATAGAACGACAAGAATCACGAGAGCTCGCCACAAAATAATAGCCGTTATGAATGGCTACACGGAACCACGCCCTCGGGAAGGCAGCATATTGGTCCACAGAGCGTACCGCGTCGAAACAAGATACCTTTATGTATCCCCTCATTTCTGAGTGCTAAGCGCTACAATCAAACGGAGCATAGCAAGAGCACAGCTGCAGGACGATGTCCAGTTGGTAAATATACCAAATGAAAGCATCAAGCAGCAGCTGGTCCGTAACAGGCTCTATGACAAGCAGTGCATATCAGAAAATTGTGTTACTTGCCCACACGGGAAAACTGGTGACTGTGCGCAGTTGGGGGTAATATATGAAATCCAGTGTCAGGCATGTAACTCCACATATATTGGAGAGACAGGAAGGGTCTTGGCTACTCGTATCAAGGGACATCTTGCTAGCATGATACGCGGTACCCTTACAACTGCTCTCGGGAGGCATAAGGTTGTGGAACATGATGGGATCGAATTCGAAATAAAGTGCAGTGTGCTGGCAAATGAGACGGAACTCTCAGCCAGAAAAGCGTTGGAAGCATTCTGGATATTCACTAGAAAACCCAGAATGAACAACCGAGATGAGTGTCCTGCCATCACAAACGACCTGCTACCGTTTATACCCCACTGCGAACTGTAGAATGACAGAGCGTGACGTGCGTCTCCTGGTATGTCATTATACGGAGACGTCGTATTCTCCATTTTTCTACTAACAGCGCTCTAGTGTGGCCGCGGACCTACCCGCTCAAATGGTGGAACCACTGGTGGGTCTCTGTCTTGCGATATTGGCGTCTTCTCGAGGGGTTCCTGACATGACGTCGGAACCGCTAGAGTTGACGAGGTGCTTGGTGGTGTAGGTTGCATATCTAATGCTTGAAACACATTCAGGCCTCTGAAGACGACGATTAAGTCGAAACGTTAGGCCATTATTAATAAATGTTCCAGCCAACAACCTCGTAAGGCACAAGAATATTAGAACACTCACTACTAACATGCCGAGGTTGCAAGGAGAGAGAAGCTGGAGAATCTGTCTTCAGGATTTCTGGCTGGAGCCTCTACACTACCCTCCGGCGGTGACTCAACAAGAATCACATGGCAATCATGTACGTGCAGCTTAGCTGCAAACTGAAATTCTTTTTACAATAAGTGTCCTTCTTGAAGGAGCATGAACGTTGCGTGAAGAATGCATTAATTTTACACTTGTCATTCGAACCAGAGTTTTCAGCTCGGTGTCAATTTATGCTTAGCGAAAATGCTGAACGACACTTTTGTAGCCTTTAGGACCTATCAGAGTTTCTGAGTAGTACGCTGTAGTGTATCGTCGCCACCCAAGTCTACAGGAATTATATTATAATACAAAAGTTATTTCTTAGGAAAGTGGCGAAGTTAGCCGTGTATAATTCATCACCTTTGTTGTGCAGGTTTCGAGTAAAGTTCTCGAAAAGTAGTCGAGAAAGATTAGCAAAGTCAGCGGGTAGTGGTGTTCAATTACGAAAAGTTCTAGCTAACAATAAGTGACTCACAAGTAGAAAAAAAGCATGAAACATCGAGAACGTATTAAGAGCCGCGTCTGACGAATTTGTCGGAGTTCATGGCAAGTTACACCCTGGACCCTGTCGGCATACCTCGGCTTTCAAAATGTTTCTACGCAATGTGAGGTACTTGCTGTTGTCGAACACCACGAACAGTGAATAAATAGCAAAAAAAAACGCTTGTGTCAGGAAGAAAGCCCAGCTCTGTGGGAGAAGACCATACCGTATCCCGAACTGATTCATTACACCAGTGCAGTTGGATCATTGATGAACTGACATTCACAGAGCCTAGTTTGCGAACTGAATTGTTTTTTCATGGTGTGCTCGTATTTGCAAAGAAGGTCTCAAAAGGGAACAGAATGACTCCTGAGCATGACCGCAAGCAAAAACTAACACGCTAGCAACTCGGCAATGAGCACATGACGTCTTCTCGCGACGCTCCAGACAACAGAGACGCGGTAACTCGTGGTGTAAAGTGTTGTCCTAGAGGTGATATTGGGATGAAGGTGGCAAGTTACGAGTTCCTGGAGCATCTATCTTACGTTTTCAGAAAAAAATCAAAAGCATAGGGGCATCTCACTTTCCACTTGGCGCCTCTTTGAGATGGCGAGATTTATCTTTCGACCTCTCTATATAAAAATCACTAGTCTTTTTGCATGTAAATAGTAGTAGAGTGCGTCAGAATTGTAGATTAACCAGTACTTCCGAAGCGCTAGTTCAGAATAGAAACGATGCCTACAGCTACAGTATCCACCACCGACGTTACACGTTGAACGTGATTTTTTTGTGAACTAGCTCTGCTGAAAGGAACACTAAATTGGTGTGTGAGCTCATGGATCTGCAGATTTGTCTATGCGCCAGCCTCTCTGTTCGTCTGCAAAGTAATACCTTTTTGTCGCACTCTTGCAATATTGACAGGCTGACACATACACTTCTTTCCACTTTATCTTTTTCGACGTAACACAATGTTTATCTATGCATATGGAGCTAAGAACGTTAGGCGTTCTGCATAATCATACAAGGCCCCTCGAATCTCGTGAGGAGGCTTCTTGTCACTCCAAAAGAGCAGTGGTTCAGAAGGTGTACCTAAATTACCAACGAAGAAGGAACATTTACTGCATCATTCACGCAAGTTATACAAATGCAATAGAGGACTTATGTTCGCTATCGTGGACTTCTGGCTCCTAGTCAGTCACCAAGTTATTTTTTCTTTCCAAATATGTTTGTTATAGCCGCAATAGGCTTCAATGGAGGAATCCAACGAGCTGCGAAATTAATTCCTTTTCTGAACCATCTGCCCACAGTCTTGCCCACAGTCCCCACAATCTGGAAAAAAATGTTTGTAGCTCCGTTCACATGACCTCACTTTCAGCGTTTTGTTTTCTGAGAGTAGAAGCATCAAGGTCAAGTGCTGAGATGTTGTTCATGATTCACAACTACTGTTTGGATTCGTTCAAAGACAAAATGTACAATCACCTGCCGCGATTCCCTGCAGTGTGAATAGAATGGCTTTACAGCTGCAGAGCTGGCCGCTTTTTTTCTGTCAGATGTGCACGGGAACGGGGCTCTTGGGTAGTGATGCCCAGATACCGTCTCCATACCAAGCTCACGCTGGCGCATGGCCAGCCAGGCGCCTAGCCATAGCCAAACGCGCTAATCCGCGCTCTCCCCCTTCTGGTTGTTCTCTATCGCTGAGCACGTTAGACAGCGTTCATTCTGCGCGACACCAGCGGCGATCGCCTCGATCGTCGGTACGCGACAGAGCGCGCCTCAATGCTATTACCTGGTTACCGCTCTCTGATAAATTAATGACTCCACTTGTGAGACCTTTTTCTCTTGATAATGGCTACTAACTGGAAACTTTCACTTAAGAGGATGCGGAATGAGGTCGGAATAAGGGCAACTTCATTAAATGGGTGATTTTTCCTTTGTTTTCATTGTTTCATCTCATATAGTGTCTTAAAATTTTCTGTTCTTTTAACTGGTCCGACTTTCGGAACAACAACTTCGAATAATGAGGAAAGAAACAATAAGAAACTCACTCTGAATGAAGCCCCCTTGCTTTCTGCTCATTTCTGTCCTGAATCAAGCAAGAAAATGGAAGAAAGCCATTAGGTTTTATAAACCTTCCCTTGAGTCAAGACAAGCTTTCATACTAGAAACAATCGCAACTAAAAGAAAAAAAACGCAAAATCAAGCCGATTTCCTCTAGCAACAGTAGGAGCAGCCCAAGTAATAGCGCTTGGGCGCGTTCTGATGCGTACGGACGGCGATTGCCGCTACCGCTGCTGCTGTCGCGAAGTATGAACGCTGCCTTATCGCTGCTGAGTCTTGGTATCAACGCAATCGTTGCACATTTGGGGTAGTACGGGCGAAATATGGAGATCCTAATTGTTCACCACTACTCTACCTTGGCGGGCACTTCTGAGCTGAAGATGTGCACGCTACTGCAGCTACGGACCCAATCACCTCGCACATCGCAAGAGTCGCTCTGGAGATGAGTGTACAGCTTGTATTTAATCCGATCGCTCCAAATTACTTACGCTCCAAAAACCGCCGTACGTGCCTGGAGCTAAGAAGAGCAAGATGATAACACTGATAAGCCACAGGCGCATTGCTGAAATAGTTCAAGATATTTCTTCAATACAGTTGTTTTTGCTGTTACAATATACTATTTGCATGTTGGGGAAACATATTGAAAGCAAAACACTACTTCTATCATAACTTTTTTTCCGTGCCGACAGAGATGTGAGGCTATCGAAAGTCAAAGAGACCTTCCGCCTTCGCCTCATGTGAAGACGCCCACTTTGAATTGAGGATGCAGTATCGTAATGCGTGAAATGGCGGTGACCGCACCACCCACCCCCACCCCTCGTAGTTCCTCTCTGGTACGACCTCTTCCCATGTAACGTATCATCTGCTTAAATACCTTGAGTCCTCATTTCTTACCCTCCTCAGAACTTTCCAAAAACTTCCTCGAGTCAGTTTCTCCTTCAAAGAACTTACATCGAGCGCAAAGGGCACTGCAATCAGCTACATATCCCCATATGAGAAACAAGCGCCTGTCGTGAGTATGCCTCCCTGACTTCGTCCTCCTCTTGCTTTACTACTAGCTGCCATTTTTTCGCTCTCCGGGTGTTCCTGTAGCCTAAGTAAGAGTTTTTGGATTTCTAGTAAGCGTCGCCGGAGTTTTCATGTGTGTTCCGTATATCCTATCTGGTACGATCGCACTTGTGACTCGACGTCTTCACCGGCTCTCCACATAACACCGAACTTCTACACAGACAGGCAGACAGGCAGACAGAGATTCAAGCCATTCAGTTACCATAAAAGCATATCAAACGATTACCTGTGACCCTCTGAGCTCTTCAAAGGTGAAAATAGTGGAAAGTGCAGCAAAAGGCCCTGTACAAGTTTTGTGTCAGAAAGTTCTAAGGTAGGCGGCAAGGCACAAGGTTAATCTTCGGGCTAATCGCGCTCCATCGTGGAGACACTTGTTATAATACACTGGTGTCGGTCGTGGGCTTATCTGGCAATCCTGTACAGCTCCGAAAAAAACGTCATCTTTGAAACTTTAACCGCTCCTACATATTGCCAACCTCGTGAAAAGGTAAGGCAGAATAAAACTTCTACTGTCACGATGTCGAAGTTCATCGAGAGTCGTAGGCAGCAAGTGGCGGCAAGTGGCGGCAAGTGTCTCCATCAAAAAGTTACATTGACAGGTACCTTCTTGTTCGCCTTACTCGATTGCGTGTTCTCTCATGCTTTTGTCCTGCCTCTTTCTGTGAACACATCGATTTTTTTCGTTTGGTCCTGCCTCTTTCTGTGAACACATCGATTTTTTTCGTTTGGCACACGGAAAGCCTGTTTTCAAGCGTTTGCAACTCTTTTCTTTGCATGGAAATGATCGGAAAAAGTCAACAAACAGAACATTTCTGTGGCGAACTAAAGATTATGAACCTTCCACTCAGTGTTCGAGTCCGACCGCTTGGTGAGATTCCCCCGATGATGCTGTGCCTTGCTCAAACACGGTAGTCCCTTCCACAAGGGCAGAGCATAAACCACATTCATGACACGAAAGTAAGAGATAACATCTGGGTGTTCGTGAGAATTGCACCGCTCACCGCTTCAAAATGAACTCAACGTTCACTTCTACCTACCACCTGATGGCGGGCAGTTCTATTATTAACTCTTCGATTCTGAAATTGTGAAAGCCAGGTGATAAGAGAGAAGAGCTGCCATGGTGATGATATCAACAAGCGATAACTGGAACATGTATGAGTCAGTAGGAGGTGGTATCTTGCGCAATTCCAAGGAATATCCTCCTTCACCTCCTTGGTAAACAAATTACGTACAACCTTGTTATGCTTACTTGAGTCCGAACTCACAATTTTTGATCGCAGAATGTCAAGATTAAGTCTTATGGTCCAACGAATTGTAAAACTCGCGACTCTGATAGCGCCTCATTGCCTCTAATTACTTGCTTTACCACGATCTATTAATGAACCAGGTTTTTCTGGGACGGCAAATATGCATTTGTGTCAAGAACGAAGAGATTTCATTGGGAAATAGCTGCACCAAAGGAGAGGCTCCGCCCAGGTTCTGCGTTCTTCTGTAAAATGGTGAACAGAGCTTCTCGAATCCCTGGCTCGCCCATGCTTGCGTGGGCTTAAAGAACACATGGTACGCTCAAAACATTGAGGATGTATGAGGATGTATGAGACTATCAGCCCCCCAGCTGTCGATGTGTCCCCCCGCCCAAAAAACTGGCACGGGTCAGAGTACGGGGCCGTGGAAAGTCGGAATTCCTTGCTACACCGCCCTCACGTTTATGCTAACACCATCCGCTCGGCGCGGTCGTGTGCAGTTCTCTTGGCTTTTTGCCAAGTCCTGTAATTGCGCTTTGGAAATACAAGTACAACGCAATTTCTTATGCGGATAACATTTTAGGTGGCTGCAAAATAAGAACCGACGATGACGACAAGGGCAAGAACTCAAGAGCAACTGTGGTGCTTCTGCAATATCCCTCTAAGGCTGCGCGCATGAACATGACAGTAAAAACGGACAACATGACAAGAAAACGATGACAATACAAGCAAAACGCATTTTTCCTAACATTTAAGTAGTGCTCATGCTTCAAAGTCCGAATAGAAAGTGATGAAGATGACAAAGGCTAGAAATGAAGAGCAACGAATGTAGAAAAATAAAAAAACAAAATGTAAATAAAACAAAATTGAAAAAGCTAAGGAAACGCAATAAATTAAAATCGCGTGTGCATTTCTGCGATCCGGTTCGAATCCGGCTCTAATGCTATAGAAATACTTCAAACTAACGAGTGGGACGCTTAGACCATTTTTATTTTGATGTTTTATGGGAATGCGCGGCCTGCGAGGGCTGTTGCAGAAGCAGCACAGTTGCTCTTGAGTTCTAGCCCTCGTCATCATCTTCAGTTCTTTTTTTGCAGAACCTAAGATGTTCCCGCATAAAGAAATTGCGTTGTGCTTGTATTCCGAAGCGCAATTACAGGACTTGCAAAAAGCCAAGAAAGCTGTACGCGACCGCGCCGCGCGAACGGTGTTAGTAAAAACGTGAGGGCGGTGTAGCAAGGAATCACAACTTTCATACGGTCCCGTACTCTGACCCCGTGCAGTTTTGGGCGGGAAGACCACGACACATCGACAGCTGGGGGCCGATAGTCTCATACACCCTCAATGTGTTTGAACGTACCATGTGTCTTTAAGAGAACCTGCTGTCAGCTTTTTGAAGCGCGCAGTCCCAGTGTAACATAAAGAAGTGCTTATGCTCATGCGCTGAACTAGTGTGTTATTCATGTTAATTGTTGGTCAAATTGCCTCAGTGAACAAGCTCATGTGAAACCCGAGATCTCAAACCAATTGCGAGAATGTGGCATAGTTTAACAGTCGAACCGCGTGCGAACTGGAGCTCACCTACAGTGATGTTCATATGGTGGAATTTACTGGAATGTGATGCCAACAGCTAAGCCAAATATTGTTTAGTATGAAAAGAGATGGCTAAGAGGTAATTCAGCTTGAAATCAAGTCATCGGTGTTAGGCTACACCTAGAATCACTGGTTTCTGCTATACACTCATGAGCAACCTAACCCCACAAGTTGACTCACAATGTCAGATTTTGCTGAGTGCAATCCCTGAGGTGATTTGATCCTCTGAAACATATCGTGGCCTTTTGCAAGAAAATTACGCGAGTTGCGCGCTAAAGGAGCCAACTCTTCGACAGCAGCGCGCTTCCAAGATGTAAACTTGGTAGGACTTCCTTGACTCCATTCAAGATCTGCCCCACAGATTTCGAAGATGGATTGTGCACATTATTGCAAATGGCCAGGTTGACCCGTTGACCTTTCTTGGTGAAAGAGTAGCCAGCGTGTGCCCCGCAACCATCCCATATCAAATGGATACTGCTAGCAACTGATAAAAAAAAGAACTTTAGCATTGTGATGGATCGAAAAAGGTTTTTCGACCATCAAAGAGTGCGATATCAAAAGCGGATTGTTGAAGAGTACCTCATGACAATTGTCCGCATGGCTCGTCCACTTTTATAACTTTTATATCACCTTCTTACCATTCTTATTTTACAGTAGACCGATGTTATTCTTAGAAAAGCACATTATGCATGCATAAAAAAAATCCCGAATTCTTGCAATTGTTGGATTTTTTATATGTTGCCCCTGTATTATGTTTTCTGCTACTTGGCATAATGTCTGCATTTTAATCTAGAATTTAGCAAAATTTTTCCGTATTGCAGGCTACCACGTTTCCTCCTTCACCTTTTCATCGCTTCTGCCAGAACTATCCAAACCGCTTTCATTATGATTGTGAGACGAGATAGATCGCGAAGGGTACAACATTTCCTATATGTAATTTCTCCGCAGAATTCCATATCGTAATTTTATGGTTGTCGAAGATGGACGTAGTCTCGGAGACATTGTGGTGAGGCCTCCTAAAAACTATGTGAACACAAATGGGGCGAATTCCCGCTTTGTTCCATAGAAGTTACGGGCTTGGCACTCATGAGTATTTCTGAAACGCGGAGGTAGGCGCCTTTCCTCCGTCGCCACCGGGGTGAGTCACTCCGGACATTCAAACGCAGGTGACAGGCCTTCGTGACGGGCCGAACTACGAGCATCCATGTCACTTCAATCATTTTAACATGCCACAAGTTTTCCAAATTAATGCTACCGCGTATACGGGAACCGATGCCCACGCGCAATGCTTTGCACGTGTGAAAAGTGTGCGAGGGTCCCCGATGCAAGGACTGCATCTGGGAGGGGGGGGAGGGGCAACTAAGGTAGTTCAAACGTCTCATAGCCTCAATGCTGGAGCAGAAGCACTGGGGCGACAGACAAGTAATCTATGTGCGGTGCAGGAGACAAGGTGGCCCAGTTGTACGGTCGAGAGACTTTGGTCGCGGCTTTAAAGGCATTATTTGCGACCAAGAACATCCCATGCGGGTGTGGTCACAGTCATGTCTTTAACGCTTGTGGCTGCTGCAAAAGCCCCTCAGTTCACGTAGTCAGCAAAAAGCTGGACTAATGTGATGGCGGACGGCATATTTACCGACTTGCCAATGTTCGTCACATCCAATGAGGGGGTTTGAAAAAGTTCGTCCGAATCAAGACGAGGAGGGCCGTCTCCTGGTCAGAAAAAAAAGTGCTGAGGCGATGGCCCGACTACTTCGAGAAAATCTTTACAGTAGAATGTGCACACCCGGCCATACCTGATGCGTCACCAATGCATGGCCCTGTTCAGAAGATAACCATGAAAGAAACAAAAGCGGCTCCTAATAAGATGAAGTCAGCAAGGTAACAGGCTGTGACGACGCGGCCCGCGAAGCATGGAAGTCAACTGCTGGTGTTCCGCTCAGTGATTGTCGAAGTTCCTCAACTATTATAGGTGTAGACAATATGATTGCCGAAGGAAGGCAGGAGAGCGCTTTCGATCTGCAGGGAGGAGGGCAGTCCTGAGACTGCTCATGTAATCGTCCACTTCACCTGCTTTCGCATAACATAAAAACTTTTGGGCGAGTTGTTGGCAATAGTATACGTGATATCGTTCAGCTCTCTGCTGAACAGTGTTTCGTAACTGGCTGTGGCATCATCCATGCCATAAACACCGCACGCGTCTTGCTGGAGAAACATCGCATGAAGCAGAAGCATATCCATCTTGCCCTCCTGGCTCTTGGAGAAGGCAGTTGGTCATGTCTCGCGTGATATTTTATAACCAGCGTGCGATACTGCGCGCGTGGTTAGACCTATGGTACCGATCACTGAGGAGGTTTCTCTGCTAAGCACAACACTTGGCCCATTTCCCACGTTTTGAAATACGCTCGATTTCATCGTGTTCTCTCTTTTGATGGACTTTTGCCAATAACCGGTGCTTATCACATCATTGACAACACTCGCCATTCGTTGGAAATAGGACAGCTTAGCGGTTGAAAGAGTTACGAGGGTAATAACAGCGACGTCATGGTGAAATGTCCTTACATCCCAGTACATTCCTTGAACAGCTTTCGGAGCATTTACTTTTTGTTGAAACTCGAGAAGTTAGCGGTCGAATAATTCCCGACCATACCGCTAAGGGCTAGAGATATCTTGGCTCACTAAGCCTTTGCCCACTGATTCTTTGGCCACGGTGATGTAAGCATATACGGGCTCCTGGAAACCCTTGTCGGACACTGTGTGAACATATCACCCACTACTAATGTTCCCTGAGCACCTCTGAATTACTTGCTGGAAGCAATTTTCCAGCGTTGCTACAACCATGCTGTGAAATTTTGGGGCTACTTTATCAGCTGTTGACGTCCTGCCACCCACCAATAATGTTCCCTCCTGCTCACTATCTTACTTCTTGGAACCAGCGTTCTAGCGTCGATGTGAAGTACGTTATCAAGCTGGTGGCCCTTTCCTTTCTGCAGCCCATTATATTATCTTATCAGCTACTATCACTGCCTGTCACCCACGAATAATGTTCCCATCCTGCCCCTATCTTCCTAATTGGAACCAACGTCCTTTCGTTGCTGTGGCCCACACGATGAATTTGGTGGCCTCCCTTTCTAAGACTCCTTATGATATCTTATCAGCCGTAATCACTTCCTGCCACCCACCACTAATATTCCCATACTGCCCCCTATATTACTTCTTGGAACCAAGGTCCCGCTGCTGTGGCTGGCGCTATGAATTTGGTGGAACTTGCCTTCTAGCTCCTATGTTATCTTATAAGCTCTTATCACTTCCCGCCACCCATCAATAGTGTGCCTGCCCAATCACCTACATTGCTTATGAATTTGAGATCTCTATCGCTGCTTTGTGGGTCAGGGAATTTCCGGTCAAACACAAATACGGACAAGCATTCACACACACACACCAACACACAAACTTAGCGGATTATATATAGTAGGATGAGGCGGAGGTGGTGTATAGTGGCGCGCTTACCACTCGCGCGGCGCCGGGTTCGAATCCCGGGTGGACTCCCGCCCAGGCCAACCAAGCCTTCTACCCCCTGGGGATGGTAAATTGGTACCAGATTCGTCTGGGAAGATAAAACACTGACTTGTACATCGGCTGGCCACCGCAAGTCATTGTATAGGCCACATCGCATTCAAGAAGCCACTACGATTCTGAATGGAAGTAGAATGCGTGCCGCATCCCACAAAGGGATTGATCAACGGCGAAGACTTTATCCTTTATCCTTTATATAGTAGGATATCCTCAACAGCACGGCGCTTTTTTTATTCTGTTTCCTCTACTGAATGGGAACATAAGTCAGTGCCGTACAGGTGATAGCCGGATGTGTGAATTGCTGAGATGCCTCCGAGGTATTGACGCCATCGTTGCATTACAATCTTTCGATGCATCAACAGGTTCAATGGTGACGAGATTTGGACGTCGGCACCGGTGCCGCTCACCGTCATGCGTTTCAGTCATTTGCTGACAACCTCATGGTGGGTGAGCCAGTCAGGACAGTCGATTCTTGACCGCATCGCTCAGCCAGCTTCAATCTGGGAGCTGTAAGTCTGAGCGTGCAGATTAGCGGACTATGCTGCGTGGCTACTGCTTCATACGGCACTACCTTAGTGTCGGAACGATTGCCATGTCTTATGACGACGAAGTCTATTTCTGTTCTTCTACTTCCGCGTAAAAGAAGGTGAGATGGTTGTCACGTCTGCGAAAATTTGCGTCCAGCATGACGAGATCATGTCAGATCAGATTATCCTGTATCCAAGTATTCGCTCACCGTCCGCATCCTGTAACAGGTAATCGTAATCGTGATCCCGTCTGAATCCACCACAGTAAAAACAGTTATTTTTGCCGTTTAGGTCGACAACTACAATTGTACCACCCTCTCGTGGTACCTTAGCCGTACTCCTGTGTAGTAAAGCTCAGAACTCGTCCGCGGATTACTCGGAGCATCCAGTTTCCAGCAATCTTAACACTCGCGTTTTTTAAAAAGGAGGTTGCTTTGATAATCAGAGAGGCCACCTGTACTTTGATCCTGTGATTTTCTGAGCAGGTTTTCAATTACACACTTACCACAGTTCATACTCAAGGTTTTGACGACAATCAGTTTACTAATTTTGCCTTATTAATTCTATTTGAAGGACTTGGACTCAGAGTGTGGTCAGTGGGTGGTGCGTTTATCCTGTCAAACAGATCCATTTATAATCCAACAATCTTCGAAACATTGACTATGGTCTTAGTAATGCGAATTATGGTGTCACTGTACGTTCAGAAACTTCCAGAATACACGAATAAGTAACCTTCCACGCCGGTTTTTTTCACGTTCATAGGAACTTTTTCTGGTCTCCGCGGTTTTGGTCTTCTTTCGGATCAATGTAGAGAGCAGACTCTCATTCTGGCCCCCGAAATAATGTCGCGAAGCCGCACAAGACTCGAAAAAATGTGGACAAAATGGCCTGAGCGCAGTGAAGTCCGTGTTGTTGTGCAAAAAAACTGCGGACCGTGCGCTATTATATCCAAAGGCAAATACTTATTTTCTTGGTAACAGTAATAGCTATAACACACCAAAATTTGAGGGAGTTGTATGGGATTATGGGCTATGGGCCACGAACTATTTGGCTGAATACTTGAGCGCTACAGTATTACATCCATGAATACACACAGATCGCACTCAGACGGAGAGGTTCAGTGAAGGATTTTGTTTATTGTATTATGTTGATCATCTGCAATCCCACTACGGTTGTTTTTTTCCGATCACTAAGCGATCACCATTGTCAGGGCAAGGTAGCCCAAGGCGGGGTCATTGCGCTCCTACTGTCACCGGCCATTCCGCCTGCGCATGAACTAATTATAAATACAGAACGACAACTCGAATCACAAAACTAGCTATTCATAACACTGAACAATGAAGAAAGTGATGTTCTTCCATTAGTCCACTCTTCATCATGTCAGTCATGTCATCCGACACTCTTGAGAAACAGCAAGTGAAGGATACAACTCGCCATGGCCAGAGTGAGATGTCACCCCTAGACAGGTCTTCAGGTGGTGGTATCAGAGCCGACCTCCGAATCTGCTTAATGATTTGAGAAAAGAACTTACGGATCCCTTTTGCTACTGTGCATGCCCGTTGCGGTGCGCCCCTGCACATACTTTTTGTCAACCCGTCGTGACACATCAGCTGCTGTGGTTCGATGTTGCAGCAGGCAGGCGAGTGGATTCGTGACAGTGGAGCGAAGGTTTTATGTACTTTGAACCTTCAATGTACTTCGTATTTTCCTGTTGAAACATTTACTTAACACTTGGAGAGCAGTTTTTCGTACCAGATCGAGCATCAAGACCTTCCTCTGCTCCTTATTGGGCCTCTTGCATAACATTCGTGGGGGACTGCGCTCTCACATAACTGGCTCAAGCAGGGTCATATACGCCTTTATGCTTCGAGCATTTGGAGCAAGGGCTTTTACTACATTCGGTGGACGCCACATTTTCGTATAATGCAGGGCTTCGCCTTCTATAATAGTTGTTGTCACGCCACACTCACAATATAAGCCTGGAGCTCTTGCTATCCTACGTCCGGTACAAATGTTATACTCGGCTCTGTTGCTATCACATCTAGTGAAAGAATTCGGATCCTGCGACACTGTGCGATCACTATCCCGAAAAGAGCGGAAGATTGCGGAATAGAACTTTTGCTCCATTCTCGCGCCACGTGCTGTATGACAACCTCATAATCAACTGCTAGGAAAACAGCTTGATAGAAGACGACATGCTGATCCCTCTAGCCACCTGATGATGGCGACGACCAATGTTTGCTCCAAACTGAAGGACGAGCTTTACAACTTTTGCTGATGTCAAAGTTCCAAGAGAGAATATACTTTAAGGCTGCGTTCATACCTTGCGGCAGTGTTCTCTAGCGACCAATAGCGTCACCAGCGTTCCGAGAATTCGGCAGCGTCAACGACTAGGAAAGTATAGACATCGATCTGGCGTGTACCAGCATTACCCGGGGTATGAAAGTGGCTGGTATAGGGTTTGTCGCGGTTGGAAGGTAGCAGCCGTCTGCTACCCTCCTGTAACTCCATACTCTCCTCTATCGGCCGCTGGTACGTGCTGGGGAAACTGGAGGACGCTAGATCGATATCTATACTTTCCTAGTCGCTGGCACTGGTGGACGCTGCCATAAAGTATAAACGTAGTCGAGCAGTTTTCACAGTTTCACTTATGGTCCACTTACGTGCAGTATGCTTCAAGTCCAGGTGAATAAAGCCAACGCCTTATACGGATTTGATGCAAAGGGAAGCCACCCATTGTAGGGCATGAAGAGCAGGCTACGCTTCATTTCGAGCGGACACCACTTGCGGAATTAGAGAACTAGTGAAAGAAATTAAGTCTGAAAAAAGTGAAGTCTGAAAGAAATTCAGAAAATCAAGAAATTAAGTCTGAAAAGAAAAAGAAAAGTGAAAAAGTGAAGTCTTGTGTTTAGGGACATGTGAATGAAAAGATCCAAGTATTAGTTGTCCGGAAAGTTCTGCATGTTTTGTCTTACTATTTTTTGCACATTCATTGCTGATTAAAAACTCATTCTCCTTTGCGTCTCAGCAGTACATCCTGAAGAGAATTCTTTGCGCTATCTGATGGTATAACTGCCGTTTCACCATTGCTTGATGAACCACCTTTTTTCAAGATTTTTTTCAAGCATGTGAAAAGAGCACTTCGCACGATTTTTCTCTTCGACTATAAATTGGGGCAATCCGCAATCGAAACAGCTCAACAAATTAACCAGGTGTGGGGCCCAATAGTGCTAGAGAAAGCACTGTGCGGCAATGGTTCAACAAATTTCGTTCTGGAGATTTCAGCCTTGAAGATGAACCTCAGGTCGACCTAAAGCAATATCTGACGAAAAAGCTCGAGAGATTGCAGAAAATTTAGGCGCTGGCAAATCCAGTGTTGCAGATGGTTTAGACGCATTGGGAAGGTGAAAAAACTCGACAATTGGGTGCCCCACAATCGGAGTGACCGGCAGGAATCGGCACGTCTCGAAGTTCCTTCTGCATTGTTTTTGCGCAGCAGAAACGACCTGTTTCTGGACCGAACTGTCACCTATGATGAAAAATGGATCATGTATGATAACAGGAGACGTTCCGGACAGTGGCTGGATTTCGACGAACCACCGAGGTAATTTTAAAGCCGAACCCTCACGAAAAAAGATTCTCGGTCAGCGGCTTGGTCAGTATCCGGCTGGTTATCCGCTATTAACTTTTTATCACCTGCCAAAGCATCACAGCAGAACCCTACTGTGAAGAAATCGACGAATTGTACCAAAAATTTTGTCAGATGCAGCCAACACTTATCAAAAGAAAGGGTCCGATTCTTTTGCATGACACGCCCACGTGTTTCACAAATCACTATCCATATATTGAACGAATTGGGGGTTGAAGTTCTACCACATCAACCTATTCTCCAGACCTTTCACCAACCGACTATCACCTTTTCAAACATTTGCAGAACTTCCTTGCTGAAAAATACTTCATCAATTAGGAGCAGGCAAAAAAGACCTTCGTAGATTTCGATGGGATTTCTCGACTGCTATCACATTAGCAAAAGTGTGCTGATTCGAATGGTGCTATTTGGATTAAATCCGATGAGTGTTAAGAAAGTTATGATCGTTTAAAGTTAAACACTCAAAACCTGCAGAACTTTCCGGACAACCTAATATGAGCGTTTGCTAAGGAGAGCAGGGTCCGCAGGGTTGCTCTTTCTGTTATGATTCGACCAATACAGCGCCGTATGAGCAGCCCAGTGATTGAGAGAGTTCCACTTCCCTTTAGAAAGGGCGCCTGACGAAGCCAGGCCAGCTGGGCGAAGCCGAGCTAAAGAGAAGGAGGAGAGCTCGGCGTCAGCCGGGTGATCCGACTGGTATATGTATAAACAAATACCTACCAGTAAGGTGTGGGACGTTACTCTCAATATTGAGACCCTAAGGGAAAAAAAACTTGACCTAAAGTCGTCAAACTAAGAGTAGTATCAGGCATCACTTCCTTGCCAAGCCAATACGAGTCCCAGAGTTTGACTGACTAATCCGCTTGGGAGTGATCACTGGCAAACTAAGCGCTTTTAAGGGCTGCTTTAGACGGACATCCTACATCGTAATGCCTTTGTAGGCATCGTTCATCTTATCAGTCTTCATTATTTTCTTTCGCTTGGGAATCATAGTTTTTTTTAACTAGTTTGTTCACCGGATAACCCACACCCCCCACAAATCCTATCCGCAGCCTCATCGTGGCGTGGGGGTGAACGGTTTTGGACTGTTCCAAAAACGTACCAATGCGGAGGGTGCCACGTCAGAGCCTGGCGAGCTACGCGTGGTTAAATCAGAGCCTGGCGAGCTACGCGTGGTTAAAT
>MU912933.1:0-15008 GCA_036418165.1 Cooperia oncophora
GCGCACCAACTTGTCACTACCACACCATCTCCGCCTTTTTCAATATCTGATGGTGAGGAAACTCTGGGCCCTGAAAGGAAAGGAATGTACATGTGTTTCACAGTATTTTGGAACTACGTGTGTAGAGTCAGTTATGAAGGTAGTGAAGCCGTGAGTTTCGAACAGCATGATCTCTAGTGTGATCAACCATGCATTTGGCCCTATTCCAGGACTACAAAGGCAGCTGAACACGATTCAGGTGGCAAAAGGAATTAACTAATTAAGCTAAGTTAGTAGTTAAGTTGTCAGCAAGCCCCAGTAGAGTGCCGTCTTGTATATTTGCGTTCAGAACCAAGGACCAGGATCTCGTGAGGGGACTTTTTCATCTGCTGGATGGGGAAAACAACGTTATCCACCTGGCACAATGAAAGTTTCATATCTCATTCCCACTTACCACGTCACGCTACCCGAATTTCGGTCACTTCGTTATCTTTATTCTTTTATTTTCATAGCTTATTTGTTTTCTTTCCTTCTAACTGTGTTCACTGTGCAATGAGTTTGTTCTTCTTAACTATGCGGCGCACCTTCTGGTGTATTTGAATGAATGAATAAATAAATGAACTAATCCTTAGCTAGGCCCGAATCGACTAGAAAGGGTGTTTTTTCCTTCTTAAAGTTTGCTACAAAAGAGTAATCTTGAAAAGGTGCAATCCATCATGGGTAATCTTTGCAGACAGCAGACTTTCGAGCCGCCCAGTCGCTGCATCCCTCGGAAACCATGACTCTACCCACTTCGTCGCATTTGAGCTGTGTAACCAAGGCATAGGGCACGTTAAAACTGCGACATCACCAGGAGCGGTAACCAGCAGTTCGGAAACAAAAAAACTAAGAATTTTAGCCAACCAGCAAGACCAGCGAAAAGGAAAACCGAAAAATCCCCGGTTCAATTATGTATAGTGACAAGAAAGGAATTTGCATCAGAGTGGAGAACAGTTTGTTTCTGGCCTGATATGGTTGATGAATGCCTGCACCTTACTTCTGCTTGGTCCCTGACCCAGAAAAAAATTATGTTTATTGGCCAATCATTCTTCATCCAGTGGTCACACGGGCTGCTAGATTTCTCTATAGCTATGAAAACAATTTGCTGGTTCAGCCAGCGCTTTTCACACGAACAGAACTCTGACATTGCCCTTGCAACGGTAAATGATCTGTAAATCAAGTCGGACGCATGGCGCAGTCTGCAGGATCGAAACTCTCAGCTGTTGGCTGATATGGTCAATCTCCTCCGAACGACGACCAGCCGTCTTCAACTGGCGAATCATCGCGAGGTCGTTGAACGGCGCCGCTAGTAATGAATTGCAAAAGAAATTGCTAACGCCGGCCAAAGGGACATAAAAATTATACTGCGCATGACCGCCAAGCAACGACGGATATCTGACCATGATCTCATTATAATGTGGTGCGAATGATGAAGTGTCGGTTTGTCGCCAAAGAACTTTGGCACTGTTGAGTCCTCATTGACGGACGCTCAGTACATCAAAATCTGAAGGAAAACAAAAGGCCATGTAATAATCTGTATACATTTCAACGAACATCGAAGCACAATCAATAAATCAAAGGGTTGATCAATAATGAAAATAGCGACTGGAAACAGGCACATTTGGACAGTTTTAGAGGTCAACGACACAAACATTTGTGAGTGTGCCTCCACATAAAAGCCTCGCCATGATACTCGTAGTCGTTCAATTAGCACGCATGAGGAATACTGTAGGATTACGGTAGCATAGGAAGGAAAATGAGTTGTGAGAAAAACGAATTAGACAACTGAATGCTAATGGGTTGGCCTAAATGACGTCATCGAAAAAGATTAACAAAAAGGTTGCTTTTTTCATTGTTTCGATCCCAACGTTAGACAGGCAATACAGAAACATGCCTGCCCAAACGCCTTCATGCAAGGGGCTGGCCCCAGTGCAGCGAAATTAATTGGCCCTGGTGGGACGGGGAAGGTGCTCGTTGGCTGTGATGACGGCGGTGGGGGTCCGATTGGGACAGAGATACGGTCTTCGGCTCGCAACGCGGCCAGCTGCTTCTGCAGCTCGTGATTTCGGATTGTCAGCTGGCGAATCCTGAAAGTACCGTAGTCTATTGAAAGGCAGACTATGATATAAAAGCTCAGAATGAGTTCTGCACCCTGTCGAGAACTATCGCTTGTTCTGGATCTTATTAAAGGCACATTTCGCCGTGAGCCGCCGAAAACGGGCTTGAAATACAGAAGCCTACGTGCTACTCGACCAACCCGTGGAGAAGAAAGCAGACCAAACTGAAGAAAACTTTCTAGATAAGCGCCTTTCTCGTTCCGAGCGAGAGGATGAAGATTCATTGGGATTATGGGTGTGAGACTAGACAACAGTACGGAAATAGCATATAAAAGGTGAGGCGACAGACACTGAAGTGAAAGGAGTTACTTGCGCTCAACAGCTTAAGCAACGTTGCGCCTTATCGCCCATTGTTGCTTAACACCAAAGTGGCTCAAAGTCATCCTCTGTGGCGAACAGTACCTTTCCCCTTACAGCGCAATCGTGGAATGTGCCTTTAAGTCATCATTTGAAACAGCATTTCGGAGATTCTTCTGCAAAGCAGTTCAAAAGTGGCAAGTAGTAATCAAAGAATCACGGTTTGCCGAGCAAGAGTGTCAGTCAAAGTCAAAAGAGGGTAACAGTGGTACCGGTAGCCTAATGGATGGGACAACGGCCTGGTAAGCGGGATATTCGGCTCCGAGCTCCGTCCCGGGTCACACTTTTGCCCATATCTCAGCTTGTGATAACCTTCGGAGCGCACACTGCGGCATAAACAGCAGTTATCGAACCTAACCAATACGATTCCCCTACAGAAATGTGACACTCCTTACCAGTTGCATGCCAAGAAGCAACGTATTGATTTTGCTCATTTTCCGTGCTGACTGGTCCTGAGAGTACGGTAAGCAGCTGCGTAGCTCTTCCAGTGCTTCGTTCAAGTCGTGCATTCGTTTTCGCTCTCGAGAGTTTATTGACGTCCGTAAAATATTCTGCTCCTGAAACCAATGGATTAATCAGCTACCTGTTAACAGCGGTTATGCTAAAAGCGGGATTCATTCCCAATTTCTGAAGAATCAGCTTTTTTCCACTGTTCAATAAAAACTGCATCATGAGGGATCCTGTTTCGAAAAGAATATAAAAATAAGGAATATATGGTTTACTTACTAGGAACATTGTGACGATGGCATATACCCGTAATTAACAGTTTTAATCAGCCGCGCGTGCAGCACTAAATAGGAACCGGATCTTGAAATCAAATGGGCTTTTTCTACTACTAAAGTTATCAGTACTCATTCTCAGAAGAATTACTGCTTCCTACCCGTACACCTACACCCCTCCCCCTTCCCCACCTACATAACACCTCTCCATATTGGAAGATTATCAGTCATTGTTGACAAACTCGATCAAAGGTGGAAATATGAACGCACTACCGGGGCAGTTCGGCGACGGAGGGGGGGGGCATTTTGCCTCCCATGGATGGGTCGACCCATCTATATAATAAATAAACATTCTACTATGGCTTAGAATAGAATGGAATAAATAGAGTAGGAATAAAAAGCAGTTTCAAGAGGGTGAGCTCAGAGGGTTAGATTAGCTTCCGTTTGGAAGCTCAGCTCAATAAGCTAGAAAAGATAGCAGGAGGAGGGCTGCCTGGGATTCGCCTGAGAACCAATGCTGATTTCCTTTTGTCCAAGCTCACAATCGTTTCTTGTTGCCTTCCCGCACCTGAAGGCATCCAAAGGAATAAGGACAACGCGGAAAAGGCGAGCAAAGGAGTGCATGACCTTTCGTAGCTTCACAGAAGCTTATATGTCTTGAAAGAAATTGCCCGTATGTTAACAAAGGAACACGCTTGGCCCTTTCTGCGTGAAGTAAACTTCGTTATTGCAAGGCATAAGGCACGATAATTTGGTACCCGTTTTAAACTGCTAGCAGAGTGCTATATAGTGGGAACGAAGTGAAACGGTCAAAAACCTGCGAAGAAAAGCCTTCGTTCTTAATGACTCAAAAGCAATTTCGGACGAGTTTCCCGTAGGCATCTTGCCAATACCGCTACGGTAGATACGGCTGCACGTATGTACTCATATATCCATGCAGCACCGCGGCCGCTTCATATCAATCCCTTCGCTTCATATTTTACTTCGCAAATGAAGAAATGAACATCAGGTACGGTCGTCCATTTTGTGAGGGCGTGGTGGGCGTTCGGGTCGGTATGTTGTATGATAGGGCCTAATAGGGGCACCTTCCTTGGAAAAGACGCTGCGCAGCGCCTGCTCAGGTGAGCGGAATTCCGTCCTGCTAGGGGTATTGATACTACTCGTCTTAGAAATTTATCGTGCCAACTGCTTTTAAAAGCCTTCTTACTGCAGTCGAAAGTCGCAATTGAAAGAATTTTTGAAAACAAGTAGATCCTCGGACTTCGGAGTTCTCTTGAAGCCCTTATTTTTTGCTCTAATTCTTCCCTATGTGATGCTTATTCGGTTGTTCTTCCCAAGCTCCGTATTTCGAAATCAATGAGTTTTTGAAATGTTCCCGGAAAAATAACGATACTGAAAGAGATGAATGTGGTGGGATTCTACTGAGAAACCAGCTCAACCATGAAAATCGATAAAAATTAAACGTTTCCATCTGTTAAGAACTTGCTTTCAGGCTTACCTCTTCATCCAGACCAATCAGCCTACGTCGGTTGTTCTCTGTCGAGTCCGAACGCTGCTTTCGAACATACGGCTCGAAATCCTCATCACTGAGTAGAGCACGCTGAAACCCATAAGCTTCTCTTGTTATTTACTTGTAAATACAGCGGAATACAACAGAAAAAAAAACAAAAAAAATCGGTGGTTATAAGTAATTATTACAGTGATGTACAACAATAGAGTGCCGGCTTTTCCCTCTACTGAAGAAATTATAATAAATGCACAGTCTCGATTTATTAGGTGGTAGGCTTGTAATGTTGAATCTTGGACCGCTAATCTCCGCAACGTTTCCACAAGACAATACTTTCGAATAAGAATTTTAAAAATGGGGAATATGGGATTTCGTATTATTTTGTTTTACCAGATCAGAAAATGTGATCCTTTATGACACCTGATATACCTCAAAGAGACCTCTAAGCACATAAGACTTACCGATTTAAGGCCTGGCGAAGGCGTGCTCATGCCGTACGAGAAGGACTTATGCGTACATAAATTACAGTGTCGAGAGGGGCGGGGTTGACACGCCCCCTCGGTGACCCAATTGGTTGGCGTCTGGTTAGGAGGCTGTCAATTAGCAGCTGTTCTGTTCTTCTTCTTAATCTTCAAGGTGAAACCTCAGCTTCAAATTTGCAAATACTTATGAAGAACGGCTGCGGAACCATGTTGAGCGCTATCTTTCAATTGAAATAACATTATATTTTCAGCTGTTTTCAAAATTTTTCTGCTAATGCAATGCCACAGTAGATTTTGCGACTAAAACTTCAAATGCCCATGCAAACCAAAGCCGCTGCTTATCAAAGGTGTCCATAGGCTCCCATCAAGCTACCAGACGATGTACCCAACTATATCTGCTGGGTACGTCGTTTGTGTAGCTTTAATAAATTCCTACGAGCTACCTTTACATGTTTTAAAATTATTCTGTATTTCTCAGCCTGCTGTACTCGTACAATTGAACTACCGATAGTAAACCATCACCTTAAAAATGAATAACACCACGTTATTCTTAGGAATTATGATTTCGCCTTCTTGAAACAGATTTTTATCCAGCTATCCTTTCAGCAACATTCATCTTTCTCAGAGCTCTGTAGGGCCTTTTTTAAGGACCAGGGACAGAGAGCCTTTAGTATTGATAATTTCGGTCGCTACAAGCTGTTTGTCTCAGCTCCAGCAAAGATCGGACTTTCTGCATATGGGCAGAACGAAACAATCAAGAAGCAACAATAAAACTTGAAACGTGCCGCGAATATCACATGCCTTAATCTCCAAAGTGTTGTCCTGTATTACCGATGTGAAAGACTTGCAACTGTCGAGGAAGGTCTAGGGAGAAGTTGCCACATGTTCACTGACCATTAAGTTTTGAATGGATTAATGTTCGCGTTTTTAATCACGGCACCTCCTACAATTCCGCTCCTAATTTGTGGTCAGTGCGACGGTTTGCGACAGATTTTTTCGTCGCAAACCGTCGTTGGGAAAAGTTTTACAAAAGCTACCACTTCGCCACGAATTGTCCTTTCTAGCGACTCCCTCTCCTTATCTTACCTACCCTCTCCCAACATTTCACCGACTTCCTTCTGACCAAACTTCCGAGAATTCTCGTTTGTCCTCAGAAAAAGTACCGTCGAGCGGGATGGGGGAAAGGAAGTATATAGAGCACAAAAAAACGTGAAAAACTGAGAGAAGCCAACAAACGACAATTGCAAACATTCTTTCCAAAGGATGACAACTCCCCCTCCAGCAACCAAGTACGACCTCCGCTTGTAATACCCAATGTACGACGAGCCCTGTTCATGACACGGCCTGAGCTGAGGACGACCAGCGCCGGGCATTTCCCAACCCCTCCCGCCCAGGTTTCTTTCTTAATAAATCATAAGCATATTGCCTTATTGTTTTTTTTTACTTAGAGATAAAAGCCTGAATTAGTTAATTCTCTGGCACCATTTGACTTCTGGGCGCATCTTTCGTAGAGGGTTTTGTATGTCGTTTCACCGAACCGAAATCTTCCGCTATGCCACTCCTTGACTTCAGCTGCCGAACTGCTGTATTTATTCAAATTCGCTGGGGTATAAACTCAGTGATTGATTTTAAGCGATTAACATGGAACGGAGTACCATATCCTTATTTTTAGGTGTGGGCTTTATTAAGTGTCCGATGATTGTGAGTTGATTTCAAACGTAGCCACAGTTTTCATTTCAAACACGCCTAATTGTTGCATAAAAATTCAAATAACTCATAGAAGATGTACAGTCTAAGCGTCGATCTAAACATAGGTTAACCACACAAAAGGACGAAGACGATACAGACCGTTAAGGTTGCAAGCCCCATCATTTCACCATGTGCCCCGCTGAGTGTCCGATGATAATGAGACGCCTTAGCATCGTCACAGAAAGGTCAGGTCAGACAGCCCATCCGTCAACCTTTACTGTACACATATTCATGAACCCTTTTATGCACTGCTTAATTGACACAAGTACCGTAACGTAGAGATCCTGTATAGCACAGCAAAAAACGAAAGGAAAATGAAAATTGAAGACTGTTCCAGCGTAACTAACGAGGTTACAGTAGTACGATGTTATAGCAGAAAACAGAACGATGATAAGGAGAAATTCCAGTGAGACCACTACGAACGAAAAAGCAGTGGAACTGCCACATATACACCCCTTATCTGTGAGACGGAGTAGGCGTGACATTTGAACATGGCATACAATGGGACCACTCCTGAGATATTCCAATTCGAGACAACTGTCACGTTGTTCATTGTTAGACAGAGAAATTGCCACAATTGTGTCAAAATGGAAATGCCTCTCCAAAAGCACAGTCACCACCGTGTTTAGTTGAAGTACGCAGCCACGCCTACCACATCTCAGGGATTTCGAGTGTACGTGTATGTCCGCCTCGTGACTTTCCTGTTCAACAACTCAGCAGTAGTAATATTGAAATATAAATCCGACCCTTAAAACGTATTTTCCAACTTCGGAACCTAGGGAGTGTCTAAGAAACCAACCAGAACACTTCGTCTTCCAGTGGACCATGTATAGCCCGCGGTCCGAACTAGGTTGATGAAGCCCTACTCGGCCACTCCCTCCTCTCCTACCGGGCATATTGTATCATATCATCATGCCGTTCGTACCACTTACAGTAATACGGACTATATGATAAGCCAGTTTATGCAATGATAATACCAGTTCCATTTTAATGAAAAATAACACGAACTCTTGTTGGCAATCAGGACTTCCCCTGCTAAGATTATAGTTGATATGGTCGCAATCAGTTGATGGGGGAGGGAGTGGGAAGGGATTGCAGAGCTATCAGGCGTGGAATGACCCACTACACACTGCGCCCTGCGCTTTTTCTACCAACCATCACTGTTGGTATGCGCGATCACCCACCCCCCCGATATCAAAAAAAAAGCAACAACGTAGAAAAGGCTCACACCCCTGCGTGGCTCATTGCACTACCTACTGACACCCCCGCGCCACACTGATTGTGACATTACATCACCTGTAGCCGCCGTGTTCTACAAAGATCGCGACCGTACAATTATCGTGCCTCGCACCAGCCGGGCATCGGAGACGCCTCATTCATCTGGAGCCAGGGGGGGAGCCCGCCGGGCTGGGGAGACGCAGCAGGGAGGGCCGACTCAACACCTGTGTGTTGATCACGGCCACGCTACTGCTGCGAACCCGCTCTCTTCCTTCCAAGTCAGACAACGCTTCCCACATTCGCCCTGATGAAAGGCATCAATAATCTAAATTACCCCTAACAACCTAGACTACCCGACCCGCCCCCGCCGCCCCCCCCGCTCCCCCCCGCGCCCCTCCAGGCGCCAGACGCGTCAAGCACAATCGGCTTGCGGCGGCGCGCAGCGATCTCATCATTTGCATCAAGCCCTGTCTGATTCCCAAGCGCCGCACTTTTAATATTTTATTTACGACGTATGGTCTACGCACCCCGCCAAGCAACACTGGTCCAGTATTGTCGGCGCGACGCCGTCGCACGCGATGACCACGCAAGGCGGGGCGAATACGACTTGTCTCAGCATACTGTCACTCAAGTCAGAAACGAACCAAACCGTAGTTCCCGCCTCTTCGAGCTGCAACTAGACATTTGAGTACAATAGTAAGCATTGAGAATTCACCAACATAGAATTTTTATTCACCTATAATAAAATCGAATCCGAGAAAGGCCGTCTCAGCGCCAGCAAACGACTAAATAACAAACATAAAACACTCGTACAATTTGTAGCTACACTTATATGCAAGTATCTGACTCGTCATAAATATTATACAATGGCACATCTTCGCACTTATTCACACTTCACTATCTGATCAGCATTCGGGTAGCTTTAGGCATACACAACGAGACCATGCTCCTTGGCCAGTTGTTTCGGCACAAAACGTCCACCAATCTGGAATTTTCTTGGAATCAACAAAGAGGATTTTTTTCTCTAAAAGGTAACCTGAAAAACTTAATATCCTCCCCTAGAACATATGACAAGGAAACGTACAAAATGAGGTCCTGTCCAGTCCCTGACGCATAGTTTTGGCGCTGTCAATGAGATAATGCCATGCGGACGAATATATGGACCTTCAGATGGTGCTCCATTTTCCACATGCCAGCCTAAACTGCAGTACAGCAAAGCGATGTTACTGTAAATCAGGGATAAAGCTCTTAGCGTCAATCTTTTCTGGGATGTGCCGCACATTCCAGCTTCATTTGGAATTGTAATGGATGGTTTGAATGCGGCTTAACTCATCACACATTTTGGGGTTCGTTGGCTTCTATCCACTGAGAATCCCCAGGCTCGTCTGCTCAGAGGCGAAATGAGTTACACTCCTTATCCCTGAGACGGAGTAGGCGTGGCATTTGAACATGGCATAGAATGGGTTACTCGTGGGATATTTCAATTTGAGACAACTGTCATCTTGTTCTGTGTTGGACAGAGACACGTGAAAATATCTCACCAAAAGCACGGCCACTGCCACGGATATTTGAAGTACGGAGCCACGTCTGCTACATCTCAGGGATTTCGAATGTACCTAGTATAGCTTAAATTACCCCTTCGTTAAAACTTTGGCTTTTCTTCATTGGCCTAGACGATCTCTTTCAGAGGCAGAGGAAGGCATCCGATGTACAATTCAGCGTTTTTGTTCGCCCAGACAAGTATTGTGTCAATATATTGGTCCCACAGGGATATGGTATGACGGAACGCACGCGTCATAAGGCATGTTAGACTATGACGAGAGAAAAGGAACAAGAAAAAATACAACGTGCAGGTCCTACTGAACAAACCAAAATACTTCAAAAGTCCAAGGCTGTCTGGGTGGCAATTACAGCCGATGCGCCCAATGGCAATCTGGCCGCGCCGAACGATCGGCTCCTTAGGTGTAAAATAAAACAACGTTCAGGTCCTACAGAGCGAACCAAAATACTACAAAAGTCTCAGTTATGAATAATTGATGTTCCAAACAAATAAAATCACTGGCAGAAGAGCTTCCATCCGTCACCTTAGAGACACTGTAAGAATAAAAGGTTCAAAAAGCACATGTTAGTAATATAGCTACTACTATATGTATATCTCACACTATACCCATTTATTGCTAGCTGCCATTAAAAGTGTGAAGCCACATCATTGTCGAGATATACGGGGCCAAAAAAAAGTCGCTTCCTTCATTGACTTTCGAGGCGCTATAAGTCACACTTTATTGAATTCTGATTGGGACATTTCTACAACCATATTCAACAGCATATCAAATACTATTGCGATACTCCGCCACAGCCTTCTGGAGGAGCGCCATCGAGAGATTCTGCCACGCGACCGTGAGTGGGTGCCTGAGTTCAGCGAGATCGTTGATTTCTCCGCCACTGTAGACCACCCTATTGAACTCCGCCCGAACCGGGTAATTGAGGGGATTCAGGTCAGGTGACCTACTCATCTTCTTATAGGTATTCTCGGGCCCCCCCCCGCATTATCAACAGGCGTAGAGTTTTCTCCAATTGCCCTCGACTTGCCATTGGTGCACCCAATGCGTAGCAGTATCAAAGTTTGCAAAAAAAACAAAGAAGGTACGCGAGCGAGAAGTTGCTCTATTAACCGCCAGCGCCTCACCTCCAGTCCGGGACCCACTAAAAGATATTGATCTTTCCATTCAGTGTATATCCTGGTCCATACGCACCAACTAGCGCCTTGGCGCTGTGTTGAAGAGTCGATGTCCTAGCACGCTGACGACGTCGGTCGGACGCTGATTTGGACAAATCCATATCCGAGAGTAATGGTCTCCAGGTAGCTATCCATGGGTGACTCCACACTAGAAGTTTCGCAGCTGTTTGGAGGTGACATGAATTCAAAGTCTTCTCCAGTCAGGCTGCGACTGGAGATGACTTCATATTTTGCTGTACATGAAGGTGATGGGCGAGAGCCTGCTCCTGCTTATCGTGGACATCTTGTTATTCGCCTGTCTACTCCACGTCTTCTGTCTGGGCTGCGAAAACTTTGCTGATATGTTAGTCGGTCGTGACTTTTTCCGCCCCCTGTATATTAGGTTCTCCGGAAAATTTCGAGAAAATTTCAACTTTCTAGTTTGAAGATATGTAGGAAGAAATCAATATGCTGAGTGCTATGCGAAAGAAAAATGTTTGTAGATCAATACTAATGCTGGTTGTTATTATTCTCCATTGTTGTTATGATTTGACATTACCTGGAAAATGCACTAGCGCACACCACTCCCAACGCCTTTCACTTTATCTTCACCGTTCTGGATGCTTTATCGGTTAAATCGAGAATGAAACACCGTCACCGATGCTGAATTAAATGCGCTTAAAAACTATCTGTGGTAGGAATCTGGTCGGTTATCTCTCACGTGGAACTTTGGCTCAGGTGTTGCGTATGCCCCCGCATTCTCGGTACTCACTTCATTCTAGCTCCCACGCGACGCCGCTCAAAAGTTAAGGGAATGGGGTGGACAATATTATAACTATAAATGGACAATATTATAACTATAAATTCCTCTTTCTTATCGTTGTTGATAAATGTTCAGTGAGCTGGTTGAAATTTCTCAAAACACCCCAATACATCCAATATTCTTTGTTAATCCAACGAAACTGTGCAATAATTAAAAAAGCTAGTAATTCGAAATTTCTAAAACCGCTGGACGATGTGCTCACTAATAATGGTGTATAAGAATCCTTTGATAAATGAAAAAAATAAATCTCTATGATGATAATCTCCGATCTCCCACTCTATCCCACAAATCCAGCAGAGCAGGCACGAATTTGCTCAGCAGACTGTGCATTATCTAATTGAGACGCCCACTGACTCACTTGACCGCCACCTTGAGAGCTATCGACACAATTGGATCTGTGCACTACTGCGGCAGACGCGCATACTTGTTGCGATCAGGAATCGCCTAATTCGATCACCTTATGCCACGGCATAATGCGTTATGACTGCACAAGGGGATTAAAAAAACGACGAGAAAAACCCAGCGAATCCACTATCTCTCTTCTGTTCAGTCCTTCCCAAAAAGTGGAGATTTTCGAGATATAGAAAATCAGCAACCAGAAACTAGTTTATAGAATCATGCATGGGAATGTACCTCATATTTACTAGAACATTAGATCGAGTAGGTCGAGAAAAATGGGGTAGTTGATATCGTCAATATTAGTCGGGGTGGAGCCAGGAAGGAGCCTGCCTCCGGCTGCCTTTCTCTACCAATAATCATCGAGTAGTGATTGATTTGGGGAAAAATCATCCAGTAATGAAAAGCACCGCGGAGGGGCTCATTGCAGGCTTCTTGACACCGCCCCACTTACTACGACGATACTATCTTTAATACAATAATAGAGAAGAAGACCATCAAATCGAAGAGTAACCTTCGTTCATATAAGGGAGGGCTGGAGACCGGAAACATTACTTCTCCTGCGCAGCGTACCATTGTAACTTATTTCCCACTTATTGACGGGGAAGTGGATAGTCTGGACATTTATGGACGCTTTCACTGCAGACAGTGGGCGCTTCAGGGAGGGGCAGGGGTAGATCTATCGCAACATCGGACCGTTCTGCACTAATCGCTGAAGCAGGAAAGCAACGGCAGTTGGTGGAGAACGAGCTGGCGATTCGCCAAGCCCCGCTCACTTACACGCCCTAACGTCTGCAGCGAAAAAGACTGCATGTCGGTCATTGGTTACGTCATTTGAAATTTGCGAAAGGGATATGCGAGAATACTGGGGGTCCTGATGATCAAAAAATTGAGCCATTCAAGCAAAAGGCCGCGATCTCAGCGACGCCGTCCAAACAGCCTTACAAGGGAATGGTTTGAACTTCCCATGGAACTTTGAATGGAGACCTAGGTACATCGATAGAGCCTCGAATGCTGATTACGAATATGCAGATTAAAAGTGCTACGGGGACCTCCCAGACGAGATCTGGGTGGTCAAAGTTTGAGTTCTGGCTCGTAAGCGCTGCTGATCGATGCTTCGGCAGTGCCACCGTGGCCTCGTGGTAATGGTCTCGCTTTCAAGTCAAACGCATGCGGGTTTGCATCCGGTTGGCGCGAAAATTTTTGCTTCGCTCCGTATAAGAGCTTCAACTCTAATTTTCGAAATTCTTCCGATTTACGGCCCAGCAGGGCAAGTAGATCAAGTACATCAAGTATACGACGTACTCGATCTAGTATGGATTTGGTCATATCTGCCCTCTCTGAACATATTACCCATCCGACAATTCAAAGTTTTGCCCAGAATCGCAATTTGGCCAGACGAGCGTTTTTTCGTCGAAGGATGTGATATTCGTGTCAGGGGGTCGAATGAACGGGTCTGAAGAATGAAGGGTCCCATGAACGAATTTCTCGCTAAAACTTTGAATTGTCGGATGGGTAATATGTTCAGAGAGGGCAGATATGACCAATCCATACTAGATCGAGTACGTCGTATACTTGATGTACTTGATCTACTTGCCCTGCTGGGCCGTAAATTCGGAAGAATTTCGAAAATTAGAGTTGAAGCTCTTATACGGAGCGAAGCAAAAATTTTCGCGCCAACCGGATGCAAACCCGCATGCGTTTGACTTGAAAGCGAGACCATTACCACGAGGCCACGGTGGCACTGCCGAAGCATCGATCAGCAGCGCTTACGAGCCAGAACTCAAACTTTGACCACCCAGATCTCGTCTGGGAGGTCCCCGTAGCACTTTTAATCTGCATATTCGTAATCAGCATTCGAGGCTCTATCGATGTACCTAGGTCTCCATTCAAAGTTCCATGGGAAGTTCAAACCATTCCCTTGTTAGAGCTTTTCTCTTCCAATACCAGAGCGTTCCCAAGAACCTGCACGCCAGTGACTCAGCTTTCCGAATTACGCAGCTGATCTACGCTGAAGCGAATATTGAAGAACTTTTGCACGACGGCGGCTATGAATGGCGGCACTGTTCCATGACGAGGAAGACAATGATAAAAGACCCTTTCCTCCTTATATAGGACCACTCAAGAGCATTTGACTAAGCATCTTCCATTTATTTACTCTGCCACCTTACTCGACAAGGATTTTAATGGTATGAGCCATGAACCATGTGCTTTTTCGTTCCCTCTACCTATTTGTACGTTAAGAAAGACGCGAATATTGAAATATGAGGCTTATTTCCAATCTGAAAAGATCAATACCTGAGGGAATATCGATCGAGAAGACGAATATTTCAGACTTCGTCACTGCTTCAATAATTTCGGCGAACGGTTCTCGTACAGGTGGCTTGAATGAAAAACCGAAAAATGCGTCAACGACCAGCGAAAACTCACTGAGTGTGGGAAGTGATGATAGCACTGGTATACCTGAAGAAGATATTTTGCGAGAGGAAAGTAACTTCTAAGCAACTGAACATTAAAGCAGAAAATAATATTGAGAATAACCCTGACTCTTTACCCATTCCAGTGCACTGTGTTACCAAGGCTGTCATTAGGTCCGTTTTTGACGGCTTAGGATAGACAATAACTGGATCAAAACCCTAAACGAGTGAGAAATCCTGAATAAAGTGATAATATTGAATAAAGATTATAATATATAGTATAATACTGAATAAAGAAAAGCTTGACTTCGGAATTCTCTAAGAAGCGAAGGAAGCTACCGTCAGAGGCTCGCAATGCAGTACGTGTGGGCTTTCCCGGACACCCTAATTCGCCCTCAAATGTCTTTGTCTATATTAAAAGGATAAAGGATAAAGACTTCGCCTTAAAGGCAGTTGGCACGATAAATCCCCCAAGATGACTAGGATCAA
>MU912933.1:22704-54380 GCA_036418165.1 Cooperia oncophora
GTAGAGTACAACTACTGATAAAACTAATGATAATCTAATTATATGAAGCCCAATATAACCACTGTAGTATAAATACAACAAACAATTTGTTTTAATTACAATTAACACAAAAAAACATCATTGAGGCCCAAGCTACTGAATGGTAATGAATTTCTATTCAAAAAAGTAGTTGGACAGGTGAGGGACGGTGCTAGAACACTGCGGCCATTGCCTCGGTATGGGCGGATCCCCTCAGAAGAAGCGTAATGAGACAGAAGTCACAGCCCTAGACGTCTTCCCCACACTTCCAAGTGATATGCTATGTGAGACTGCGAACCTGTTCATCGTATTCGCGCAAAAAAATACAATCCAACCGGTATACCCAAAATGCAAAAATACGAAATGCAGGAAGTCGTGTAGCGACAGTGACATAAAATGAAGATAGATGATGGTACATCGATCATCCATTAAATCACACTGTGATTCAAAGACATGACAATCTATGTGAGCGGCGAACAGCACTAACCATAAGAGCTCTGACCAGCTCCATTACAATCGCTCTTCACTTATTACGTTACCTAAGTTAAAAAAATGGGCAAATCGCCATACAGTACGAGTAGGAACAAGAGAATCAATCAGATTAAGATTGAAGATGCCATGAGAAATTCAACTACATAAGATGCTTCACTATAAAGACGGAAACGCCTCAGCCTTTCTTTTGTTCCTCCGTCCGTTATTCCTTTCCTTCACTAATGAGCACAGGGAGGAAAAGCTGAGAACCAGTCCAACCTTGCCCCTTCTTCGCCTGCGTAGTCCGCCTGGGGCTCTCTATGGGGCATCTCAGGAAGACGGAGGGAGGGGAAAAGGTTCCGCTCTTTTCTTCATTTTTGGATAATTTACCATTCGGCTATCAGTACTTGAGAAGCACAACTCACATTTTTGGACGAGAGACGTGCCCCGGAGAATTCTTAGAATCTTAGTGTCGTGCAACATATAATGCCATCAGAAATTCGTTGCAAATGTACTCAGAGGACACGGGAATGGTCGAAAGATCTTGTAAGTTTCTATAATTTTTCGGTATATAGTACCCTCCGTGAGACCTGAGACATGATGAAAATGCTAGAAGTCGCTGAAAAAAAGTGCCACGGTGCCGGAAAAAGCTCTTGTCATTCCTGAGTTTTCGGTTTGTTTGGCAATAAACTTATGGGGGATGGCTTCAGCCCCATTGCAAAATAAGATCTCTTACCACGAAGTTCAGAAGATTTGAGCAACCAAGAAAAATATTCGCGTAGAATACTAACCGGTACAAGTATGTTGTCACAATCCTGGTATCGTTGGCAAATGGAGAGGCGGTCATTGATAGTGCACTGGACCCGCCAGGTGCGTTCTCCATGAGCTTAGTAAAACGGGTAAGCAACAGAACATTGGTGGAAACGAACATAAAGAAATGAAGCTCGAGCTACCAAATCCATCACGCTTAATACATCTACCATCTCCGACGAACAAGATGTATCGGAAATACATCAAGCACATGAAATCAGCATGAGGACTTTCGAAAGCCTACCGTAGCACTAACAATGCGATATTAGTTTTGGCCAAATAGCACATAATCAACTTTTCAGTATATTAACTTTACTCTGAGGCAAAGTTGTGAATTCTTCGTCTTTTTCACAAGAGAGGGACGGAGAATGCATTTTTAGGTTCTGTTGGCATACACCTCTAATCGCTGAGGGAGTGGCATTTGAGCGTGGCATAGGATGGGTCACTCGTGGAACATTTCAAATTGAGCCAATTGTCATCTTGGTCAGTATTGGACAGAGACATGACCACAACTGTTTCAAAATGAAAATATCTCACCAAAAGCACAGCCACCGCCACGTTTAGTTGAAGTACGCAGCCACGCCTACCGCATCTCAGGGATTTCGAGTGTAAGTTGCAGAATAATGCAGCTGAACTTCTACCGAATGGCACATCAAGCCCACCCCCACCTCCGATCAATCTGGTTTTTTCAAGGCTGTATCCAACGGAAGAACCAGAGTGGTATTCGTAGTACCAGTGACTAGACGGACGTGGGGGCCTGTCAACGTGTAGTGACACGTCATGCAACATATTTGAACAGACCTGTGAATGTGATATATTGCCAGATGGCATGTTCCACATATACAGGAGTGTTTCCGTCCTACGATAACGTCCGTATAACCATTGTTACCACTAAAGGACAACTGTCGCCTAAACTAAAAGGATAAAGGATAAAGTCTTCGCCGTTGATCAATCCCTTTGTGGGATGCGGCACGCATTCTACTTCCATTCAGAATCGTAGTGGCTTATTGAATGCGATGTGGCCTATACAATGACTTGCGGTGGCCAGCCGATGTACAAGTCAGTGTTTTATCCTCCCAGACGAATCTGGTACCAATTTACCGTCCCCGGAGGGTAGGCTTGGTTGGCCTGGGCGGGTGTCGACCCGGGATTTGAACCCGGCGCCGCGCGAGTGGTAAGCGCGCCACTTGTCACTACACCACCTCCGCTCGTCGCCTAAACTGAATCCGGAAAAATGGCTGATTTTCCGGGCGCAATTCCTCCAGTTTGTTGTGGAACAACGAGTTCGGCACCGTTTGAATTAGGCTATTCATTCGCGAGATTATCGCTCGTGTGCGTACTCACAGTGAATATTTCGCTTGGCTTCCACTACGAAATCCATGAAACGCGACACTTGCCTGACAATCTTGAACACCTTGACTGATCTTCTATTTTTTAAGGAGCAATACTACACTGGGTACACCAGTAATAGAGGGACTGCGTTAGATTTCAGCGCAGCAAATCATCTGGAACTCCCTCGCTACGCTATGCCTCAAACCATGAGAGCTGTTCGTTAAATTACTGGAATGACAAAAATTTCCGTCTCACGCAAGGGTTCGGAGACTTTTGAATTGCTCACTTTTACAGTGCCCTCGAGGGAAAGAACTGTCGAGACTGGAAGAACAAGCAAATTCCTGTTAAATGTAGATTCGTGTTACGGCTCTACAGAAGCCGCAGTAGTGAATGAGTTCTACCAGAAATACAACCAGTGTGTTTCATATGCAGTTCGCAATGGAGAAGGCAGCTGGAAGACATCCGTCAGCGATCTTTGATGATAGTGAAGAGTGTGAGAAGGGTTTTCTAATAGGGTAGATTCCGTGGCGACGGTAAGGCGTTCAGCGAGGCTGGCGTTTGCCGCGTGCCAAACTCGTTCCCCATCAGTTGTTGCAAGGCGTGCAAGCGTGACAATACGGCCTGCTGCGTTTATACTTTGCGGCAGCGTAGCGTAGCGTAGCGCAGCGTAGCGTAGCGCTTCCAGCGTACGCCAGCGGCAGTGCCGAAGAGAGGATGCATATCGATCTAGCTTCACCAGCGTCACCAGCGGCACGCTGGCGTACGCTAGCGTACGCCAGCGTTTCTCCAGCGTTTCACCAGCGTTTTGCTAGCGCTTGCAGCGGCAGGGGAGTAGAGACTATGTGGCCGTGAGAGAAGCGGAATCGACGTGTATTGTAGAGACCATATGGCCGTCGGAGACGCAGAAGCGATGTGCATTGTAGAGACTATGTGGCGTCGGAGACGCAGAAGCAATGTGCATCGTAGAGACTATGGGGCCGTCGGAGACGCAGAAGCGATGTGCATTGTAGAGACTAAGGGCGAGTGGGAGACGCGCAATCGATGTGTTTTGTACCCTCCAGCTCTCCCATAGTCTCTACTCCCCTGCCGCTGCAAACGCTAGCAAAACGCTGGTGAAACGCTGGAGAAACGCTGGCGTACGCTAGCGTGCCGCTAGCGTACGCCAGCGTGCCGCTAGCGTACGCCAGCGTGCCGCTGGTGACGCTGGTGAAGCTACAGTGCGTATCATAAGTATAGACACACCTCTAAAAGTACCATAGTGGTACTCCGTAGGAGCTTAAAGAAAGAAGTCTAGTTGTTATAGAGTTCAGCATATCTCGAAACCCTGTTTGACCGTTTTTCACGCCAACTGGAAGAAATCGGGAAATTTTTTATCAATAAGCTTCCAATCTAGCTGTATCATAAGTATAGACACACTTTGAAAATTTAGCAGAAAAGAAATTCCTTTCTGCGAAAAGTTACCATTTCACGAAGGCAATAACTAACAACGACTATCCTGCACCAATCACCAAATGCCACGAGAATCTCATCCATCCGACGAAGAGCAGGCTCAGATTAGCGCCCTGCACACAGCAGGTCTGAGCAATCGTGAGATCGCTCGCCAGCTGCACCGTTCGCCTTTGGTTGTCAGTCGGTATCTGCGTGCGCCGGAATCCCATGAAGGCAAGAGAAGATCTGGTAGGCCGAAGAAGCTCATTGCCCAAGACGAACGCCAGATTGGACGGCTTGTCTCCAACTCGACGATCAGCGTCAACGGCGTTCGTGCCAGCTGACCGACCCACGCTTCCGAAATGACGGTATGGAGGGCGACCAAACGCAACAGCAACATTGCGCAATGCCGTCTTTGTCCAACTCTCCGACTTACCGAGTCTTACAGAGAGGCTCGGCTCCAGTTTGCCAGAATGAACATGGCAACAAATTGGTCAAAGGTGGGGCGCTTTTCTAAGCCTAGTCCAACGACGAAATTTTCTGTTTAGGTGGTGTTTTCCGATGAGAAGGAATTAAACCTGGATGGTTCAGACGGGTACACGTATTACTGGAGGGATCTTGGCAAGGAGGAGAAATTTTTCAGCAAGCGTGATTTCGGCGGAGGCAGTGTTATGGTTTGGGGAGGATTCCACCGAGGCGGCAAGCTCGAACTAGCCTTCATTTCCACGAAAAAGAACTCAGTAGGCTACCAGGACATGCTTGGGCGACACCTGCTGCCATTTGTCGCTAGTCACGGTAGAGGAGAGTTCGTTTTCCAACAGGACAATGCGGCCATCCATGTGAGCAGGTCTACTATGGCATGGTTGGAGGAGAGAAATTTAGTCACTATGGATTGGCTCGCTTGTTTTCCGGATGTAAACCCCATAGAGAACATCTGGGGTATAATTGTCAGGGATATTTACAGTCAAAGACGGACTTTCTCAAGTGTCGCGGACCTCCGGACAGCAATCAGCCAGGCATGGGTTTGTTTGGATCCACAGCTGCTGAACAAACTGGTCGAGTCCATACCAAACCGCAATTTTGAAAGCATTTCAAAAAATGGAGGACCAATTGATCATTGAAAGGCTGTTAGTAGTTTGTTTTCATAAGAAAGGTTCCGGGTTCTTGAAGTGTGTCTATACTTATGATACGGTCTGAAAACAGGTCGAGCGTCCGAACAACCTTATATTTTTCAACATTGACAGATGAAGTTGTGAATTACGGTTTTCGTAGCCTTCTCGATTACCGGTATCAAAATGTTGCCATGGAAGTCTGTTCAAAATCCTTTCTGGACGTTTTTGGGGGTGTGTCTATACTTATGATACGCACTGTAGATCGATATGCATCCTCTCTTCGGCACTGCCGCTGGCGTACGCTGGAAGCGCTACGCTACGCTGCCGCAAAGTATAAACGCAGCCTTACTGTATCATATCCTTCGTATTACTCGTTTTCTACCACTTTTTGTCGCATGCGCGTTTCAACAAGAAGGCAGAGAACGGCTTTGACGGGGTGACACACTCATACTGGCTGACACGCCCAACCGTCCGCAGCGAACTAGAGTGTACTCACGAATGAGAAAAGCTCGAGTACAGACATGAATGACGAAGCCATTCGTATCCATTTCCCTAGCGGTACAGCTCAAAAGCTGTAGCGCTGGGCAAAGCACGAACCGGTAAATACTCTGTCATTAGCTCCAAAGCAACGCGTGCGATAACAAACTGGCGGTGTTGGTTGTTAATACTGATGAAGAAACGAGTGTAAGCGAATGTGATGAGGATTTCAACCTAGTTACAGAAGCAGTAATAGAGATGAATTGAGGGAGCTCCACCTCCACTCCGAAGCTCCCACTTGCGCCCAAGCGTGTCTTACAATTCAACAAATGTAAGTGCAGAGGTACATGACTTGAAAGCTGTTCCTAAATCTTCACAGCTCTCATTGTCAAGAAGGGAATGGAATAGTCATTGATCGATATCAGAGGGACAAGGTGTCTTACAATTAGCACAACAGATGCTCAGATATTCTTTACTGCTGAAGACTGGTCCGTCAATCATTCCGGGTTTAGATTCAGGTGATAGTTGATGTGACATTGTACCAAAGCCAGCATAAATCAAAGCCAGCATAGACAAACTGGTAGGCACCGGGTAAGAAGTGTGAACTCTTGCAGCACTTACCTCATCGGGCTCAAGGCACATCGTTGTTGGGGAATCCCCAATAGGGGGTCGTATTTGGCCGCCAGGAGAGGGGGGTCGTATTTGGGTTGGGAAAAATTTATTTTGATAGTTGATTTTTCTCGCTTCATGGACGTTGTAAAGGGGGGGTCGTACTTGGTCATTTTTGGGAGGGGGTCGTATTTACGTTTTGGCGCTTGTAGGGAGAGGTGGTTGACTTTCGTGATTTTCCTGTTTCATGCCTACATGACTCGATTCGGCGGGGAAACACAGAGGGCTGGGGGGAAGGGTTGTCCCCAACTCCCAAAAAAAGGGGGGGGGTGTCGTACAAACTTGACTAAAATCCCCAACCAATGATGTGCCCTGATCAGGCTTTTAAGGTTCATAGAACTTTAGAAGATGGCGAAAACTAAGAATCCCACCTGAGATACGTCACATCTTTCCTTGAAATCAACGGCACTGACGTTGTCATAACTGATCTCAGCGAACTCAGGCGTAGCACGGAGCGTCGTAGCAACAGCACCGTCGTCAGCGTGTACATAAACAGAACGCAGAAAGTGCACACCCACCACACTCAGGCACGAAGTACTCCCATCGTCAGAAAACGCGCTCCATAGCCAACAAATTTGAACTTTCCTCCTGCTGATGTGCAGGTTATTGGGGAAGGGCGCGAAATTAAGCATTCAAATTAGGGTGATGATGTCTGGCGGGGGAGGGCCCGCGGTGGCGGGGCTCTCTAGCGTGCACTCTCTTTCTCTAGCGCCGAGCGCGACTCTCTGCCAATCTCCTACTCTCTCGTACATCATGCAAGGCCCCCCCGCGTATCGAGCCCGTCGTCGCCGGCGACCGCATCGCCGCCACCCTGATGTGCTGGGAACGACTGTCGTCGTTGTAGTTGTTGTCGTCGTGGAATTCTGAAGTAGTCCTGTTGGTCTAGGACTCTCGGAGTGCCCTTCCCACCTGCAGGGCCTGATCATCTCCCACGCGCTTTCCTGCCTTGCATTAACGTTTCGCAACAGTCTCGATCCCTTCTGCTCGTACATCAGTCACAGAAGTATTGAGCACGATCTTACAGAACTCACGAAAGACCTGCGCGTCGGAACCCGCATTCATTCATACGTCTTCGATCTCAATAAAATCAGAATAATAAAAGATCGAGACGGTCGTTGATTACTATCGATTTCCAATCGACAACAAGGAAGTCCGCGAAGTTACTTGTTTTCCTGTTTTTGTTCCTCTGAATCGATTATATCATCTGATTCCTGAGCATAACTATTGTTCTTTTTTCGCTTTATATTGTTCAACCCTTTTTTTCCGCGAAGTGAAACTTTGTAAATAAGTGTGGTTACGTCATCATAGTCGTCATTTGCTCACCTAGCGTATTCCTCGAAGTGTCCCTTCTTGTCCAGACGTCTTAAGTAAGGAATACTCATGCAGGGCCATGTGTTATGATTCTACATTCCCCTTCGAAGGAATTTACTGAAGGTAGAGATTCTTAGGGGCTTGCTTACCAACATTTCTTTCAGAGTCATAGCAAAAAGCTTTAATCAGTTTCCCCTTGTTGGCCTGTTTATCGCCAGTGTTTTTAATTTTTGCAGCGATTCTTTGGTAAACCAATGTTCAGTGACGTCATCAGTCCTTTTCCGATCATTTCCCGTTTTCACTGAGTGTTGTTGTTCCTGCTCAGCATCAATTCAAGACAAAAATATAAGTCTTGTTCAGAAACGTCCCATTTTCAGAATTTGTTCATATCCAGTCCAACTAGGCATTGTGGATAATTTTATTGATTTTCCCTCGCTCTGCAGCTTATCGAAAAAATTCGTGAGCTGTTGTTTTCGTAGACCTCAGAATTGCGCTCAAAACCATTAGGAGTTGTTTTTTTCCGGAGAAAAATATTTCTGGTTGTTTTTGTACGTAATTTTTTATTTACTTGATGACCGGTGATCATTATTTTGCCTTAGGTTTTCAGTCCCTCGCTTCTCAGTACGTTACAGAATAGAACTGCTGTATTAAAATTGCTTGCAATTTCGTTGTTTTTAGTGTATGGTAGTCTATCATAGGGCCACCTTCCACGTAGACCGCCTTATCAAGTGAACACGCGAAATTTATGAGAAGACTTGATATATTTTGTCGATAATGTTGTTGCTAATTGCCGTCAGGAAACGTAAGAGTGTGTTCATACTTTGCGTCAGCGTCTGCTAGCGTTTTGAACGACTAGGGAAGTATAGGTATCGATCCAGCGTTCTGAGCTCCAGCAGCGTTTTGAACGTTTTAAGAGTCCACCAACGTCTTGAGCAGTGAAATGAAGGAGATCGACTATCTGGTGCTAGATTGCTGGCAGACGCTTAAACCGCTTATAGGCATCAGCCTAGCGGTTTGAGCGCCTGCGCTTTTCTAGCTACTGGTTGCGGCAGCCCTGAAAACGCTGGTGCACGCTCAAAGCGCTGGATCCGATGCCTGTGGTTCCTAGTCGCTCAACACGCTGCCGCTGAGTATGAGAGCACTCTTAGGAGTAGTCTCTGGTATAAAGTTCAGCTCAAGCGGGTTTGGTGTTCCCGGTACAAAGGAAAGCATACGAGTCGCAGTCCTTTACTTGTCCAGTTTAGGACCTGCCTCTCGGAATTCGTTGTTGATTCTGTTCTTGACAAACTTTCAAAGCTCCGAACGTGGCTGCAACAATTCGCTGTACTTTCGAAAGGTTTCCAGTAATTAGTTTTATTGTCCCAACATGTCAGTCATAAATTGTTCTGGTGTATGATATCACCTATACAACCATGTTCTCGGACCGATAGTACTTGCTTTTTATTCCGTGGGTGTTCCCATGCTAGTCCTGTATCGTTAATGAAGAATGAAAAGGAGAGATCGGCTATAACTCATCTTATCCTCTCTTCACCTTCCCGTGCCGTGTTTACCTGAAGTCACTCGAAGGCTGATAATTTTGCAGAATGTTTCATTTTATTATCGTTCAGCTCATGATTTCGTGTTTTCTCTTTCCCTCTCATTTCTAGTCTTCATTGCTGAGGTGAGGTGGTTTGCTCTGATATTTGCCAATTTCGCGCATCCCAACTGCAGAGACATTTTTCCAGTGGACGTTAATCGCATGTTATTAGGTGTCATCGTTTTGCTTGGTAGTGCAGAATAGTCGTTTTGTTTCCATAATTCGATAACATCTTGATTATTTACTGATTGGAACTTGATGGGCCACCTCCTCAGTCTAAGACACGCACTTTCGGGTCATTAATTCTTTTTCTATTCGTTAAAATGGTCAATGAGCTTTCGGGAGTTAGGTTGCTTCATGTGCTGAAATGATTCATTGTCGTCATTGGTGTCAAGTCTGATCGGGGGCACTCCTGCGACCTATTTTTTCTCGACACTGCAAATTTTTTCCGTCCAAAGAAGATTTCTAGGCGCTGTGAAAGCGTTCAGACTTTGCGTCATCGTTTTGAGCGACCAGGAAAAAAATAGCTGTCGATCTAGCATTTCGAGCAACCGCCAGTGTTTCGAGTGACTGAGAAAGTATGGGTGTCGTTTACCGCTGAAAACGCTGGTAGCTGCTCAAAAAGCTGGATTAATACCTATACTTTTCTAGTCGCTCAAAACACTGTCGGACGCTAAAAGCGCTACCGCAAAGTATGAACATACTTCAATGAGTTGGGAGAGAACGAACCATATGGCAGCGCCTCCATGTCCTCACTTAGCCAGGACTTTCGTTGGACCGCGTCCAGACTTCGCGATCGCGCTATTGTGACCAGGAGCGCTCTCGCCTAACCGCCGTGACATTCATTCATGCACTGTGAACGCATTCCTGCATTTCTGTATTAATGAAAGGGAATTCCAATTGAAAGGGATATATAGAAAAACAAAACTCTTCAAACAACTCCAAAACCTTTCAAAGAACTCAAGATGTTATGACGTCACAGAAAGATGTGAGAAAATTGGAAAAGAAAGCAAAGAACTGAAATGCAGGAATGCGTTCACAGTGCATGAACGAGGCCCTCCTGAATTTCACGGCGCCCCTGGTCACGATCGCGTGATCGGAACTCTGTACGCAATCATAGAGCTCAGACACCCATAGTCGCCGCCGCTAACCTTGCAGGGATGATATAGTCTCCGCTATATTGAAGCCGTGATTAACAAAGAGACACAATGGCCTTGGAGAGTTCTCCAGCAAATACAATAAAAACTTATTTTTGTTCTAAAGGCTTGATAATTGAACTTCAACTTAGTTAATATTTTGTGTAGGAGCTGCGAAATACACTCTAGTTCGCCGCTGAGGAAGAGGCGTGTCAGGCAGTATGACTGTGCCACAGCACAAACCCGTTTTCTGCCAGTTGCTGAAGCGGGTGTGTGACAACAATGGACAGAAAGCGAGTGATTCGAGCTATATGGTACAGTCTTGTCACTTGCTCACTCCAATAGCTGATAGAGTAACGAGTTTGGCATCGCGCCAAACTCATCCACACCACTGACACGCCCCTTCGTTCGCAGCGAACTGGACTATATATCCTTTGATGTTTTCTTTTCCTTCTTTAGGATGATTAATGGTCAGATTAATCCTGCGGTAGATTCACTATTGTCGTGGAGAATTTGCGGTCGAGCCCAGTTGTTTACGTGCCATGTTTTTCGACGGGCCCAAGAATTACACCGAGTTTCAATATGCTGTCAGCGTTGACAGTTATGTTTTTAAGATTAATGTAGAAATTTTCACGAGCAAAATCAAAAGTTTTTGAAAGCAGTAAAGTTCGAAAATCAGTGACATTGAAACAGTGTGAACTGGTCGGTAACCTTCTAAGAGTTGGTGATATTTTTCTGAAACTGCTCTTTCGTGATTGGTGATAAGCGCGCGCCGTTCCGTTCTGTGTACTCCGATGCGTCTCGCTGCTTGCCATCTTGTTATTGATTATGTTGTAATTAGAAAGCATTTGTTTGAGAATGTTTTGGGGAAATTGATCCTTCGAAGTTCTGTTGCATTTCTCTGACATTTTACTCAGGCTTTTCAATTTTTTCGCCGTATTCCAGCTATCGATTGATCGATCGACTGAAACGTGATTTTTAGAAATTCGATATCCGCGAGATTACCTTGTTTACCATAGGCTGATAACGAATTTCTTGTTGATTATTCGGAGTGTTTTTTCAGTTTTCGCATGATTCATTTCATAAATGTTTTAGTGAATACGACAGCGGTGCGGTGGCTGTAGGTGATCAGCCAATCTGCCCCTTCCTACCATAATAGCTCTTTCCATCAAGGCTAGGCTTTTCGATTTCGGCTGGGATTGGATCACGTTCTGGACTCGTTGAGGTATGTACACTCTTTCCTTCACTTACTTTGCGCCTCACAGTGTTAGGCTGCATTATTACTTAGCGTTAGGGTTTCGAACCTTCAGCAACGTTTTATGCGTTTTCGCGGTATTCACCCAAAACGCGCAAAGTATGAACGCAACCTTGTAGAAGCCTGGTCCGCAGGTATTTTTCCGCGTTCATGCTTAGCAGCATTGGATACTGGAGAATATGCGGCAAAGTATTGGATACGAATCGATACATTTTTGAATAACTTTCGGAGCGTGCGCTGCGCCGTTAAACAGCAGTTAGCAACCCAAAGCAACGTTGAAACGTTAGACTTCCATTCCCCTGTTATCTGGTTCTGCAGCCCCAGAAAGCATAGTCGATCGATTACCATTTGCTTCTTTGGAGCTTTCCCTTGATTCGCAAACTCCGATTCTCTAGTCGCAAAGTGTGCGCGGTCTTAGGCAGCGTTCAGACTTCGCGACGGCAAGCGTTGCCTTCGCGAACTCTGAACGCTGCCTTACTGAGAGGGCCTATTAGGTCATGTAGCGCTTTTTTTGAGGCAGTTAGTTGCATGTTGTAGGGGTACACGCATTCTGCGCGCTCGTGTTTGTGCCAGTAGGGAACGTATGGGAGACGGTCAGAAGAATCGCAATTCGCCGCCCACGGCGATGTATACGGCATTTTCCTAATTGAGGTTAGCCTGTCGAGTGGAGCACCGGATTTCAGTGGGCTACGAAACCGTAGACATTTAGTGTTGTCGTTGGTTTTATATCGCCTGTTGTCGCCATCTCAGACCGGGAACTATCGCCATTTGACGCATGCGACGCCTATTGGCGCAGCGAATTAAGATTTCCTTGTCATGTATCCGGAACGTATACCTTGGGGATTCCCAGCAAGAGGGGTCGTATTTGGTAGCTGAAGGAAGGGGGTTGCCTCGCGAATGAAGTTCTCGGTTGTTCAGTTTTCTCCGCATTTCCTTTTTCGAGCTATGAGACTCCCCCCCCCCCCACCTTCGCTCGATTTTTTTTTGTTCATGAAAAAGTGGAGCATTTCGCAAAAATTTTCTGGACGTGTCCTTAGTGCCAGGAAGGAGTAAAAAATGTTTCGCGACTTTTTGACGAATTTGGTGAAAGGCCTCTTCGTTTTAGACCAAAAATTTCGGGTTTTTCGGAGCTGTAGACGTCAGGACGAGCTACTACCTGCAGCTGGGCGCCACGTCATGTCTGCCCGTCTGCACCTTCTCGCCGAGGCAGCGTCAGGAGCTCTAACCTGATTTTGTCGAAGTCGCAACATGTCATTCTCTCGCTTGGCCTGTTGTGGCTTTTTCGCCTCAGAGCATGACGTGGCTGGGCTCGTTGTTGAGTAGTCCCCTTTGAGGCACATAGCATCCGTTTTTGTTCAGACAGAGGGTTCAGACATATACGATCAGAAGAAAATAAAAAACGCATATTTCCAAATTTTAACCACTCTGGGAATTCAAACCAGCAAACTATTATTCCTCCGGAAGCGTGCAGTCAAAATGAAACTTGTTTCTATAGTACAGGCATGCCTTCATACAACATGCAACAAACCATTTTGGAAAAGCGCACATGTTGTGAAAGACACCTGCACTTAGAGAGAAACTTATTTGATTTTCTTATTTCATTTGCAGGGTGCCATGAATAAGCAGTTATTGTCTTGCTCTCTGAAGGGAGGTCGGCAGACAACTACTGTAGTGGCGTCAGTTGCCGCAGACGGTGTTGATCAACAGGTAGTTTTCTGATTCTTGCATTGAGTACATTACTAGTGTGATAGAGTATGGTCTGATCAGCGACCCCGGTAACCGGTGGGGTTTAAGATGTAATAGGTAATAGAGGCCGGAGTCCGATTGTACTTCTCAGGACCTTTCTCGAATTCCGTTGCGATTTCTGAGGAAGCGCAGGTTTTGGAGAGAGTATTTATGAGCACAATATCGCCTCTGTACAGGTCCAGCATTGGTTATTTTGTGGTGAAATAAGAAGCTGTTATAGGAAGGGTATCACTTAGAGGAACAGGGTCCTGGTCAAGGCTATTACCTTCACTGAAGGTTTATGGAGTGAGAATTAGATGTGTGTACCGATTTCCACGAAGTGGGAGTTGGGTAATAGTACGTTCATAGCAACGTTTTGAGCTTCTTCTAGCGTTTTGAGCGACTAAGAAAGTATACTTTTCGATTTCCGCTGAAAACGCTAGCGGACGCAAATTGCTGGATCGATACCTATACTTTCTTCACCGCTCAAAAGCTGTGAAGACGCTCAAAGCGCTGCCCTCAGGTGTGAACATATGAAAAATGCGTGAATTATGGCAGTTCGGCGACCGGGGAGGGACATTGTACCTTCGCTGCTTCCTCAACTCCTGTTTACAAGTGGTAGAACCTGTCAACACTTGTAGCAAACGAAATGGTTTCTCAAGATGGGTCGACACATCGTTGGGAAGTAGCACAAGTACAAAATGCCCCACCCCTCCGTTGCCAAATGCCCCTGCAATACTTCTTCCAAAGCTGGAGCAGTGAGTAGTAAATAATTACAGATTTCGACGTAGTTTTTGGATCAAAAGAGATGGTCCAAAGCGTAATCCTTCTATTCTATAAACCAGTAACTTTGTGTGTCGGTTTGTATGTTTGTATGTAGGTTTGTATGTATGTATGTCTGTCCGTCCGCACAATACTTCACGGGTTCGAGTTCGCTGGAGGCGAAAACGACCGCTAGGCAAACCGGTAACCGACTGGGAGGATGTAGCAATCCAATGATTTGATTGTGATAACAGCCTCCGCTATATAAGACAACCATTCGGTACACTCCGAGCCATTGCACGAGCTGCTGGCGTGGCAGCTGGACGTGTGCTCGTGCGGGGGCAGGGTGGGGTGGGGCCGAGAGAGGGGGGGGGGGCACTGCCCCCCCCCCTCTGCTTCCTTCCCCTGCGCGTGCTCAGCCCGATCTGAGCATGCGCAAGAGAAGGAAGCAGAGGGACGGTCCGACTGGAACACTGGGGCGTTTTTTCAAGGTATGATATAGGTTATGGCACAGGAATATGTGGGTGACAAGAACTGCTAGCCGCTGATAAAGGGAGTTAGAGTGGAAAGGACAACATACTCATAACGCGGTACACAGCATCAGTTCAGCAAATGATATCAAGGGGAAGGTGGAGAATGCGACGGCGGGTGACAAGAAATGATAACAGCTGATAGGGCCTGATAGAGAACGATGCAGTTGTTGTTCAATCAAACGCTGGAGCCTCTACACCACGAAATTATGGAGTTTTAGTGATAGCGACATTGATGACGAGTGACAAGCAATTTTATCAATTGATAAGTAAAGATAAGGGGACATTTTCACGACATCTCTGACCACTACACTGCCAAAAAAGCCTCTCAGTAAGCGAAATTTTCCCACAGCCATCACTCCTTTGATAGCACTAGAAAATGTACTCATCCCACTAGGGGGGTATATACTTCGCCTGAAACAGGAAGTTTGGAGAAATCAAAAACTCCAATATTGGAACACACTTTATGCGTTCAGTGAGTATTTAAATATTTTTTTTGCTTTTCAACATTAATCACTGATGAGAACGAATAACGAAGTAGTTTGTAAGATATTCAATGAACATATTGTCATCTGCAGCCATTCATGCAACCTTAGCAGGTGGATTGCATGTTAATGACAAGTTAATCGCCCATCGTTGGTGTTGTGATGCAGGTAATAAAAACGGAATGTGTTCATCTACTGTGCAACACATATTCTGTACTTCCTATCTACTTCCAAGATCTACGTATAGAATGGGCGTTATGGCCGAAACCAGCACGCCTTCCGCAACTCTGAGGGGTGCAGATTTCGCTAGGTTACTCTGTCTATTATGATTCGACCACTACCGCGCAATATGAGCAGCTCATACAATTAACTAATTCCATCCCGTTATGATGTGCGCCTGGCGAAGCCAGGCCAGCTCGGCGAAGCCGAGCTAAAAAGAAGGAGGAGAGCTCGGCGTCAGCCGTGGCGATCCGACTGGTTATAGATAAACAGAGACAGTTCACATATACCTCGTTGAAACTAAATATTACATAAGTCGTGATGGCAACACTTTCCGTTCCGTTCCGTGCCAGTTAGCGCGCATCCTTTTTAGCTCTTCTGTTGTCACAGAGTTAATTTAGTATCCAAGATGTGTGTGCCAAGTAGTCGTCATTCAGGTCGAAGTTTCGTATTGTGATCAAAAAGTGGTTGGAAATGGCTCCTTCGGTGTCGTATTTTTGGCAAAATTGCAAGAGAACAATGAACCGGTTGCAATCAAGAAAGTGCTTCAAGATAAACGATTTAAAAACCGAGAACTTCAAATCATGCGAAAGCTTTCTCATCCAAATATAGTTAAACTCAAGTAAGTGTTTTACTGCATTCTTCCAATGGAACTAGATTTTATGTTTTTCGAAAAAAATCTTACAAATAATTAACAAAAAATGTAGGGGTATTCCTCAATCTACAACCGTTTTTTGTACGATAATGGCAGCTACTGCTTTTGTGGTATCAGCAATATTAAACTAGGCGGAGGGAGTAGGGATGTGGTGTGCCAAATTGTGGCGTTTTTTTTTTTGTAGAAGCGAGGATTCCGAAAAAAGGTTCTAGCTCTAGTTCCCTCAGTTCTGTTTTTTTTTTGCTTTTAAACAAAATGTGGAAAGAAAATGACCGGCTGAACACCTAAGCATACATTCCGCGATTATTTTGGGTGGCTTGTTCCAGGGTCTAAGGAGAGGCGGAGGTGGTATGGTGACAAGTGGCGGGCTTACCACCTGCGCGGTCTTGGGCCAAAAACCCCCGGTCGACTTCCGCCCAGGCCAGCCAAGCCTTCTGGCTCAGGGGACGGCAAATTAGAAGCATTCGTCTGGAAGACAAGAACCCTGGTGTACATCGCATCGATAGCCTGGCATTGTGTAAGCCACATCGCATTCAATAAGCCACTACGATTCTGAATGGAAGTAGAATGCGTGCCGCATCCCACAAAGGGATTGATCAACGGCGAAGACTATCCTTATCCTTCAGAGAGCGCTGTTATATAGGCCTCTAGAGTGGGCCACATGCGTCACGTGCAGAAATTTGCAGAAACCCGGACTGAAAGCGGTGATTCGTTGAACGTCGCTGCTCCTATTTCTCCTGTGATCGTTCACCACTGGCCCTGTTAGTTAATTAACACCCGAAGGTTCATGTACTCCATCACCAGGGCACGTCCTGCAGTAGAGGGAAATTTTTGCAGAAGTCGCCTGCTCAAAGTTCTTCTCCTCTGGTACGCCCAATCCTACCTACCACCTTCTTAAATTTTCTCAACTTCTTGCTACTTTCCCCTTTTCTTTTCCAAAAATTCCTCTACCTTTTCCTAAAAGATGCCATCGAGGGGGGAAGGAAGAGGGGGCAGGTCAGTAGCCCTTTCGAAACAGGAAAAACTGATAAAAGTCAGCAACTGAAAACAATGCTCTCGGAAGCAATTATGGCACCCTCCCTTCGGTCAAATACGACCCTCCCCGGTCAAATACGACCCTCCCGCTGGCGTTCTTCGGCGAAAAAATAAAAGAAATGTCTTGTGCCATCATTTCTCCAACCTGCTTTAACTCTTCTGAGGCTTTCGGGTTGAAAGTGTCATGGTTCCGATGTCGTGATATTGAAATAAGCTAATTACCAGTAATAACAGTCTGCTATTATTTTCTTGTTATTCTTGTACATATTTTATGATGTAGTCATTACTCTAACTATAAGGAAACCCTCTTCGATGCACAATTTTCCACAGATATTTCTTCTATTCTGGTGGTGAGAAGAAAGACGAGCTGTATCTCAATTTGATATTGGAGTATGTTCCCGAGACTGTATACAGGTATAATAGTTAAAGTGACATTGCTGTAATCCACATGGTGTTACAATATTGAATATAATTTTTTTGTTTAGGGTGGCTCGCCACTACTCGAAACAACGGCAGTCTATTCCTTTAATATATGTGAAGCTATATATGTATCAGGTCGGTGGTCGGCTTTTAGTTCGTTATGGTGAAATTTTTTCGAATCATCAAACGAATCTTTTTTTGATCACATGATCGCCGAGAAAAGTCCTTCAACAGGCGGAAATTGATTGTATTCTGCTGTGTTGGAAAAAAGTCCCATTGATTAGTTGTTCTGGAAAGAAAACAGCTTATTACGTTTCTGCTCATCTGCTAATCCGCTGCGCTAAAGCTCGTGTAAACCGTGTCTACGTGTCGATTATTCTGTGGTGTTGGAAACAAGCTGCGCTAATCGGTGATTCTGCAAAGGGAACAGCTTATTACATCACATTTTGCTCATCTCCCTTCCCGCTGCGCTAAAGCCCATGCACCCTATATTTATTAGGATAGCCGAAATGTTCTGTCATATTTTTCTAAAACCTTGCCCACAGTCTGAGAACGTGTGGTAGATGTATAGAATAATACCTGAAGTAATACTCCTTCTGTCAGTGCCTCTCACTTGTTATTTACTTCGTCGTCATTGGCAATATAAACGGCATTTTCGTCCCGCACCGTCAGCACATACTCTTTCGAATTTTCCCTCCTTGCGACCCGTATCTTCATTAAAACCTCCTCCTATTAAGTTGGTGGGAAACTTGTGTCATACTTTTTATTAAAGACAGCTCCCGCGATAAAAGTGCCAAGGATAATAGCTGATCAATTATGAAACAGTAATTCCTCAATGAGGGGAAAAAAGCAACGAAGAGCCCTCAAGAACACCACAAAAAAATTGCTCCCTTACAGTTACACCGCCCTGCGGTCCGTGGGCAACCCCTGGCTCACAAATCGCTTTCCTGGTAGTGATCAACATCCAATGCAAAGAAAAGAATACGAAAAACAACAAAGACACGAACGAAAAACACTTAAAAAAGAAAAATTCAAAAACTTGGCGTCCGAATTTGGGGTTACGTGCAGTGTGCAGCTTTTGGTGCATGTCGAGCTTTTGCACCACAGAAATTGCATCATTCGTGATTTTTACGCGTTTTACCTTACGAGATGGGTTGCAGTTGACTGTATGTGCTCCCAATGAATAAAATGTAATAAAGGAGAGCAGAATTATTTATGGGCACGAGCGCGGTCAGCAAAAAGTACATGCAGTTCCGATTAATGCCCGCCGTCCCAACAAAGAACAACTGAGCGGCTCTCCGTCAGAGGGCATCTAGCAAGTGGGCGGTCCAACTGGGCGGGCGTTAGAACTAGAACTTTGAGCGGCTGTAGCTCGCTCCTCGCTCACTGTGGAGTCGAGAGTGGGACAGTATCTAGCTTGGGGGCTGAACTACCTGCACAAGGAAAGACGATCATGTACTACTTGAGCGCGGGGGCTGTATTTGAGCATTCTTTTTGGAGAGAATCATATACTCATCATCATGCAATATTAATGTTGCGTTCTATGCCAGTTTAAGACGAACCTACGGAACTTTGCTTCACCACGCAGGCTGGTGCAACGCAAACTTGGACTTCATCTCTCAACTTGGGATCGGGTCGCGAAGCTTTTATCATCCATATAAGTAGCAAAAGTGCAAACCTCCCCCCTCCCTTATCCGTCACCCTGTCGTCGAAGTGCCCTGATTAAGTATTGGTGGGGATGAGTTGTGCTTCGAATACTGAGAGCCGTATCCTTCGTATTGTGTTCATCAGCTATATAATAAAGTTCGCGTGTTAACTTATCGTTATCTGGCTTCATTTTTTTACTTCCTTTCAGCAGCTCTCTGAGTCCCGGTTCCATCCACTTTATCTTTTCTTGTAACCAAAGCCCCCTTACGATTGCCATCCGCGTCACAAGCCTACTATCTTATCTTCTGGAGCCCTTGGTAGATCTTAGTAGAGTTATCACTTCCTGTCACCCGATTTGTTTCCGTCCAACCCTTCATCGCTTGTAGGAGCCAAAGCCCATCTGTTGCTGTGACTGGCGCTACGAATTTCGTACTCGACAGGTGGACACATGTACTATAAACATACTTAGCGGCTTATATATAGTAGTATGGGCTAAACGTTTTTAGTTCAAAATGCTGTGGTAAGAGTGTTCAATTATGAACTCAATGAACTCAGAAGTGCACGACGTACGAGTTTTAGTGGCCACATGAATGTGAATCGTGACACAACGTTCGGTGTGTAACAGTTGAAAGGACTACAATGATGACGAGCGAAAAGGATGTGTGAATGCGACCTGACGTTGGGTTCCAAAGTTCGTTGGATTCCGTGCGATAAGATCGATCGATGATAAGAACTAAGTGTGTTAGAAAAAACCCGATGGAACTAGTTACAGAAATGGATGAAAGAAGATGCAGCGGCGAAAAAAAAACGAAATCGCAAAATTGCTTTTTTTTTACAGTTTTAATATCTCTGGGAATGGTTCTGTCGCGAAGCCTGGTTATCTAAATGTTTTGAAAGAGAAGAAGCTCCGAAAAGTTCATTCCAAAGATCTCGAAAAGTTCAAAAGTTTCAAAGCTTTTTTGGGATTTCTGCTCCTTTTGACTTTTTCGAAATGAACTTTTTGGTTCCTCTTGTTTTGAACATTTGGTTTTAATGTAATTATGCAAATTTGAGTCAACAAAAGGACGCGATGGATAGAATAGTAACGAGCATCTAACTGTACAACGGTCACAATTTGATCGGGTAGCCGTTCGACATTATAACACCTTTGTTTTTCACGGCGTAAATTCCACAGGGTCCTAGAGGGTCTCCGTAGATATTCAGTTTTCTTCTCTCTCTCTCTCTCTCTCTCTCTCTCTCTCTCTCTCCTGAGCTGAATAGGACAGCTATTTTTTTGATGTTTCAGTTTTATTTTTCGCTGAGGGGTGTGAAGAGCTCCCATGAGAGAGAGAGATGAGGCTTGACTCGATCAATTCGTCACTGAAATGTTGGCTATTAGGTACCGGAACCAGTTGAACTTTTCGCTGCCTGGTTGGGATCCTGTTATTGTGTTCGAACTTTTCCTGGCCTACTTCGTCCTCGAAAGATCACCTGCTGCGGTTTTGCTTATTAGCGTTGTTTGTAGCATGCCTTTCAAGCGTCGAAATAATTAAATAAATATAAAGAATATTTCCATACCCAATTCAAAAAATAATCCGACGGAAACACATATTTTTGCTTATTGGTAGTTATTCTTTATAGTGAACAGGATGACTAGGCCTTTTTTGTTTGTACCCTGTTCATCGAACTCCTTATGTCCTGTTTATGGAGGTCCCTTGCACCGGCGATCCCTTTTGATCTTTTTGGTCTCTTTTGCTGGTCTGCGTTATTGTTGGAATTTTAATTGCAACGCATACACAGCTGTGGAAAAAAATTTGACAAGCCACAAAATCGCGTTTCAAAGAGTTCTGAAGCTCTTATTCAACAGCAAAACGGTGGAAACGTAAGAGATAGTGGGAGTGCGACAAGAAAAAAGAAACTACGAAGCGCTCTGAATTTGGTTTGCTTACTACTAGACTGATTAGGGCCTTCGTCACCCATGGAATCGACTCCACAGGAGCTTCAGAGGTATCCACGGATATTCAGTTCCAAATTCCCTAAAATGCATGGAACTGCTCACTCGTGTTGGTGGTCTTCTTCCCTTTGACTCATGCTTCAAGTCATCTCAAAGATGCCTGATGGGATTGAAGTTATGGCCTATTCGGTTACTTTGTCATCCTGATGCTGATCTTGAGTGCCGGGACCTAGGCCTCACATACTTTTGGTTGCTTAGGGCCGTTTTTACTCGCTTGAAAACAGCTCTTCCAATCTGCTTTATCTATATCCACGATATCGGTACCCATTTCATGGAAAATCATAAAAAAATTTGACAGGAAATTCCCATTTCTTCTTGCTTGTCCCAAGTTTTTTTTTCCGCAGCTGTACGTTATCGTTCCCCGATTGCCTTTTTTTGTTTGGTTTTGGTTTCATTGGTCCTCGTGAAAACGGCTGTCAAATAACAAATCCTGTTTGCGGGTATTCGAACTAGTATCCAGCATAATATAAATCATGTTTTATAAAGGCTACTGCAGGGAGTGAAATTCCAGCTGTATTCATTTCAGCTATTTCGTGCTCTAGCCTACATTCATGGAATCGGTATTTGTCATCGTGATATTAAGCCGCAGAACCTACTCATTGATCCTGAATCGGGAATTCTCAAATTGTGCGATTTTGGCTCAGCGAAGTACCTAGTCAAGGTTTGTCCATTATCATCACTGATGAGTAATCTTTCTTCAGATACCTTTGAGCGAAACCTTAGTTTCGCAGTTATATTTTAGAAAGATGTTACGAGGGACTAAAAAACATTAAAGGTTGACCCAGCGATTTCTACCACCGGGTTTTCCATTTAGCTGAGGTGGTGGGCATCTCCCGTTTCACTATATGTCAGATGAGTAGCGGAAATAAATTGTAAATTGAGGTGGTGGGCGGAGTCAGTGTGAAAAGGGGGCAGTTAACCCACTTGCGGTTGGGGAGTCCAATCCCTCTAAGCCCTTTATCTACCCTCGGGGTCGGTTTACTTCTGCCAGACTAGTATGGGTGAAATAGGGTGCAAATGCTGGCCTGTTCATCGGACTACCGCAAGTCATTGAATTTAGAAAACGGTCAAGTCACTGCCCTTTTGTCTTTACAAACCTGTAGTAAATTTTGTTACGATTGGCCTACCCCTTTTTGAATTTTGCAACAGAGCGAATGTTGTTAGGCTATCTTATCCCCCAATAAGTTCCACAAGAAACTGAACTGGAGGTTCCTTAATTGTAGGAAGACAAGTAATTATTACAGCTTAACCTAAATGGAGTGGTACAAAAGTTGCTGCCTTCATTATCTCACCGTCGCGAGCTTTTTTCTGCCAGTTGTTGCCCTTGCTCATATAAGGTCACTAATTATACGCATTTATTGCACTAATTTGTTTAAGGGGGAGCCAAATGTGTCATACATATGCTCTCGGTATTATCGTGCTCCGGAACTTATATTTGGTGCTACCAACTACACAAACTCAATCGATGTTTGGTCAGCAGGCACGGTAATGGCTGAACTTTTACTCGGACAGCCGATTTTCCCTGGTGATTCGGGTGTCGACCAGCTTGTTGAAATTATAAAGGTAAGAGTCGGTTTATTCAGCCACTTTTGTTACTTTGGCTAACAGTATTGAATTTCGTAAACCTGTTTAGGTACTCGGTACGCCGACTAAGGAGCAAATTCAAAGTATGAACCCCAACTACAAGGAGTTCAAGTTCCCGCAAATTAAAGCTCATCCATGGGCAAAGGTTAGTGGAAAACTACTGATGTTCCGACAGGAGTCGGTGTTAGCGCGTGTCCTCCTCGGAACCACCGTTTTATGGTTTCTAAGGCTTTTTGTCTGAATGCCCTGCAATGTTAGATGCGTATCGGCTGGGAGACTCCACGCTTCTCCAGACTTCCGACTGGATTCTCCGGTTCTGAAATTGGGCTAGGTATTCGAATCGATACGCCTCTATTTTCTCTCTTAATTCTGCGATTGCTTCAACGCTATAAAAAATATGGACTATGAAGACTATGTCAAAACCGCTTTAATCCAGCAACGGGTGGGGGGGGTGTGCTTTTCCGCAGCCTCACCAGCTACGATTCAAGAGTCTTGCTCTGGTGAAGCCTGTGAACTCTTATGAAGCTGGAGCAGACTCGTCGAGCCGCTATGGTATTTATATGGAATTTCATTGTTTTACAAGAAGAGTTAACAGGTCTCTACTTACCTTGACTGGTACCATTTCTTGGCTTCACAATTTCCCTGGTCTCCACTTGGTAGCTCTATGGCAAGTGGCCAAGTGCGAAATCCCCCTCCCATGCCCCGCCCCTCCCCCCCCCACCTCCGCCACATCCGCACTGCCTCTCGGAAGCATTTCATCTAATGGCCGGGTGTTCCCAGCTCTTCGTGGAAAGTTCGTGAATGAGGTTATTTCTAAAAAGTGGTATGTCATATTGTATTGTATAGTGTCCCTTAGTTTGAGCTTCGTTTTTCGTAGGTTTTTGTATCCCAAAATCCATTCGTACAAGAGCGTCAACATTTTATGAGTGACAAAACACAGAATAGTGGTAGTTATAACGGACTTTCACGATTTTTGAACCTCGTATCCCGGTGACGGAAAGGAAGTAGCTGCGTCCACTGAAGTGTAAGTTTAGGAAAACAGACGGGATGCCGTTCTCCATAACGCGTAATGAGTGCGTAGGAGTAAAAAATGCACATAACATCACTCTTTTTTTGTCTGGGCAGTCCCTGGCAAGCTGGAAGTGTGGACTTGCGAGCTTTCGCTTCCTAGCCTCATCACGAAGCCTCTTCCACCTGGCCCTCCCCCACTGGGCGCGCGAGCGCAATAGTTGATGAAATAAACCAAGCTTTGCAAAAGTGTATAGTACAGACCAGTTGGGTCAGTAAACTGGCACATGGCACATTCAGTTGTGTGCATTCAGAAAGCCAACATGTTTAATTTTACGCGCAGTTTTCGGGATACTTTATCCCGCTTGCTTCCCGAGACTTGCGTTGCATACCTCATTCGGACGAGGTACTATACATTTTCGTGATACTAAGCTCGAGGCATTGCCTATTTTGTGAAGGGAGAATTAGGAAATCTGCAGAGTCAGCTCCATTCGCAGTGAAAGGAAGTTTTGCAGCCATTTAGAATTTTGTGTTGTTGGATATTATTTGAGCAAATCACCCACAACTTCTTCAGGTGTTCCGTGCAAGTACTCCACAAGAAGCTATCGATCTAATCTCAACTATCATCGAATACACCCCGAGTGCCAGGCCGACACCACAACAAGTAAGTACCTTGCTTACTTTGACATTGCATTTTCTTAAGGTTCATGTTTTTTACGGGGATATACAGATTTCACCTCTTAGAGGCGAGTAGATAATTTGTTGCCCTTGAGGGAATGTTTAAGGTGCGGGGGGGGACTTTTTTGTGTTTTAGGAAACTGTCCTTGAGCTAGGCTATTGAAATGACCCTTATGCCATGAAAAAAATTTACTCTTCAGCAATTGAGAAGTGGCAGAGCTCGGAGCTATTAATTATAGATTTGGCTAATCATCCCGGGAACACTGTGTTCTTAGGCTTAGGTTCATACTTTGTGTCAACGTCCACTAGTGTTTCGAATGAAGATCAGCGACTAGGAAGTATAGGTATCAATCTAGCGAACGCCAGCGTACAGCAATGTCCAAGAGTGAAAAGTATGGGGTAATTAGGAGGGTGGCAGACAGCTGGCGTGAAATAGCGGCGTGTGCGACCGCACCATACAATTTTCTTTCCATCCTTTTTTCCTTCCTTCTCTGATCCCTCCTCCTTTACCTTTTCCCTTGAATACTGCACTGGTAGATGCCTCTAGAAAATGCCGCTGGACCCTCGTAGCGAGAGCACGTCTGCTTGACAAGTGCCCGTAACCCTGCTGAAGCAGAGAATTAGTCTTGATTTAAGTTGCAGGGGAGTGAAATTGCGGCGTGTGCGACGCACGCCACAGTTTCACTATGCCTGATCCAGCAGTCCTCTACCCTCCTACCTTCCCCACTCTCTACTCCTGGTGGACGCTGGCGCTCGCTGAATCGATGTCTATACTTTCTTTATCGCTGAAGCTGGCGTTCGCTCGAAACGGTGCCGTACGCTAGTGGATGCGGTGGACGCTGCCGCAAAGTATGGACGCAGCCTTAAGATTAGTTTTAGGCAATACTACACCTTCGTCAGTATTCCGGGAACGCCTATTTTTCATTTTTTTTTCTTTCAGGCATGTTTACATGCATTCTTCGACGAGCTGCGGATGTCCGAAACGAAGCTACCGTCTGGTCGGCCACTACCTCCCTTAGAAATGGATGGCGGCGATGATAATCGTGGAGGACATGGTGGACATGATGCTTCAAATGATAGCTGAAAAGCTGTCAGATTCGTCATAGTCGTTACAATCTCTCCATATGTCCGTCTCCTCAAGCAGCGCCACACGTGCCCTGTGATGCGCCGTGCTCTGGTCTAGCGCTAGCTGAATGCACAGTTCTTTTTATTTCGTCGACGTTTTGAATAATTTTCATTGATGATTGAATTGTGTTTCTTTTTGCTCCGTTTTAACAGAGAGTAAGTGACACGAGTTCATGTTAGCCTGTCGTCGCCTCGTGTTGCTTCATTCATTTGTGTCCCCTCATCATCGTTCTTTGTCAATTCCCGATGATATTCGTTCGTGTGTGACTCGATCGCCGTCCCCCCATGTCATTGTTGGTGATGTGTTCAGCGATCTGTGCATCCTCTTGTACATTTACGTTTTTATTCTTATTTTTCTCTTATTGTCTCTTTTTTCCTTGTTTTCAGCCTCGTTCCCAGCCCCTTTCACACACATCTGTCATCAACTCGTTCGCGATTCTTCATTAGTCGTGAATTACACAGTTTAACTGTTGGATTTGTGCTATACAGAGCAGACAGCAGCAGCCGCAGTCACTGGAACAGGCGTCTTCTTTTGAAATCATGTGGCCCGCCCTTGAGAGTTCGAGTTAGTGTATATAAGTACTGATGGTTTTGGATGAGATATCGTACACACACGAGCACACCCACGCACCAAGTCACCTACATCCACGCTATCCTCCTTTAATTTATCGCAACTTTTATTGTGGAGTCTCGTTTATATTCTCGCATCGTTATTATATTCACGTGGTGAAATGCTCTATTCCCAACGATCCCCTCGTCATCCCCTTGCACCCCCCCCCTCCTTCCCTGAAATTCGTTAGACCATCATTTTGATTGCTTCTCTTTGTCCTCTTATCATACTAGGGTCGACAGTGGTGTGAGCTGCTCCCTCAGCTTCCAAAGACTGTTCTTCCTTTCATTTACTATTTAGAACCATCTAGTAGAGAATTTATTCATCTCTTCTGTCTCTCATCTGTGTCTCCGTTTTTTTCTGATTGTTGTCCCGAAGCGGTCATTGAGTGAGGCTATGTCGTGTATGATTGGCTCATAAACATTAAATACGTTAAGAGGAAAGTGTTGGCTTGAGTATATGTCAGCGTTCATATAATTAATTGCAAGGTATATGAGATTTTCACGATTAAAAATTGATGGATTCTGTATAGTGATTATGTGCGTGTAAGTGAAGAAAATAATACCGAAAGTTCCTGTTTCCTGTACGAAATGGTGCGATCCTTTTTATATTGATAGGTTCACAAAGAAGGACCCTCATTGTTGTCGAACTGTACAGTTCAAGTAGTTATGCAACGAGTTGCACACCTCTGCAAGGACGAGCACAGCTGTATTATTGTTGTAGTCGGATATTGTCCGTAGTCAGGGAGTTGGGAGACAAAGACGCATTACACGGTTTCTCTATGGTAGGTTACCGTCCTCCTCCTCTGCCAGCAATTTGAAGGAATGTCCTTTGTCGCAAACAAGTGGTTGTAGTGGAATGAATACCTCACCCTGTTGACGAGATGGTTACACGGCAACTGGAGCTTATGGTTGAGGTCTTGGCACGAAACGCCAGAGCGAAGAGAAGTAGAGGACCGCGGCTGCCAGACATCGAAATGTGCGGGAAACATGTGGCGAGCTAGGGGTTCTTTATTCTTTATTCAGTACGTGGTGTAAGGCAACGTCAGAAAATAAAACATGCAACAGAAAACAAAACTCCAAGGAAAGACAAACGACAACTATGAGGCAAGCAATTGTTCAGCTAGTGACTTTCTAAAAGATGCCAAAGAGCCTTGGATGGATGCGGTTTTGTTGAGGCGCAAATAAGCAAGTCCTGCTCTGACAGTGAAAAATTTCGTCTAAGTGTGTTTTAGGTGTGGAAAAAGACAACTGTAGCTGAGCCCGCCCTGGTAATAGACGGTAAGGAGCTATGAAAGTGTAAGGCATATTGAGCTTTGACAGCGAACCGGTTGATAAGGGGGATAACCAGTGCTGCGTTAGTTTGGAATGTTGCGCTGTGAGCACTGGCCATAGAAGTTCGTCGCTGACCCGGACCGATGGAAACGTGAAACCACAAAGAAAAATAGCGAGGTGACATTGTTAAAGGTTACGTCAATTGTATGCTGTTTTCTCATCCTTTACGGACAGAGCTTCAGTGGAACAGTTCTCGCTCCTGCGATCACTATGCGATATCAGAGCCATATTTTAGACGTCTTTGATGAACTTTTCTCTTCAACAGTTCAATTAACAGCTATGTATCAATCTCTTGAAAGCGCAATCGATGGTGGAGCATGGAATATTCTTTGATTGTTTCTGGAGTCTAGTGGGGATGTTTAGGATTATAGACGGCCCGTTTCTTTTTATTCAGTGGCTGACTGTATGCGTCCTCTATTACTTACGCCTCATTCGCTAGGTTTAATCACTTACATCGGGTACACAGTTAAAGGCAAGTGCCTGATAATGGCCAATCGTGTAGGATGATACTCCTGAAGGACAGTTCGGCGCCTGAGCAGGCGATGCGCGAGCTCGCTTTTTCGAAGGAAGGTACCATGCGCCCTATCAATGCTGAGCATCACCGACCGGCACGCCAGCGCGATGCCCGCTCGCCCCCGGATGCCAGATGAGTAATAAAATTCTACATGACAGCGTATCTACCGTAGCGTGACCGGCCCGACTGCAGGGAAAATTGTCCGAAATAATTTATGCAGTTTGCGAAACAAAGGTTTCCTTTTAGAACGTTTTGACCGTTTTTCTCTTCGCTTTTTTCTTATTTTCCGTACATATGTAGTCGCTGCTGATTTTTGGACCAAAATGTTCAACATCTCCTTAGGCCTTGAGGAGCTAGGTCGATGAAGACGGAATTTGGAATCGTACGAATCATCAGCACATTGAACGAGTGATATAGATGCTAGTGCGACTCGCACGGTAGATTCGGAAACGATAAACACACATCCACACCCAGCTGTCAGTGCGGCTGCGTTGGCGCAGGTGACCAAACTCGTTTAACGAAAGCCCAGCTGAAAGGGACAAGTGACCCAATACTGTGTGTACGCTTCTATTTCGTTTTCCTCCCACTTCGTCGTATGCGCTCTTCACAAGAGGCAGAGAACGCACTCTAGATAGATGACTGATACCATATGGCGGACACGCCCAAAGTCCGCAGGGAAAGAGTGGTAACTATTGTATTAGCCATGAAGTTTTAAATCAAGAACCGCTGTTATCTTAAGGAGCACGATTTGAGGGCGAATCCCATAAAGACGCTCTCCGTTTCAGTATCACCAGTTTGGGACAGAAAAGGCTGTGTTATTTAGTGGAGCCTCACGTGAGACAAGAATTGAGTATACGTCTACAACGAAAATGCAGAATGCTATCCTGTTAGCGTGTCTGTCGGCATGTGGAGGCCTGGCAGAAGGTTTTGATGCAAAAGCTATCTATGAGATTTGCCTCAAAAACCGAAAATGCCTATGTCATCCTCATTATGTTCTCGCGGTAAGTTACGATAAAGTAGACTATCAGATATTTTTGATGCTGTTACGACAATTAAAAGCACGGTGTACGTTGCCTGAAACTAGGGGTCTTCGAGGTGATTGTTGTATGTACACCTAAGGTACGTTGTCTAGCAACGAGTGATGACGTCGAGTGAACCATTAGGAGTTCAAACTACAGCGGGCTCTTCTTTCCACACAATTGCCATGGGTTTTTTGGGGGGGGGGGGGTCAAATTCACAGAGTTTTGGTGGCACAAGAGCGATAAGTTTACATCTCATGTGGTCCAATATTAATTGCTCGCTAGGGACTAAAGGCATAAGCGACAGAATACAACCAGACAGAGAGTTAAACATTATTCTATTGGAGGTGCAAGTCGGCACCTATTGATTACTAGCATGAGATCCAGCAGAATGGGGAATCTCGTTCAGCGAAGGCAAATCTACGATGTCAGCAGGGTATAAGGAGTCTTAATTCGGTCGTTCTATGTTTTTTTTTTGCTGATGTCTTGAAAGGTGCATTTATGGTCAGCACCTCATTGTTTGTAATTTAGCGATTGCCGTCGTTTTGCCATCATACGTCGTGTCCTTAAGTCCGCTTCAGCATGATCAGCTTGAGCAGCCTGAGATGTTACTGGGTAGAAATGATGGTGCTGGGTTATGATCTGGGATACGTACTGTGATCCGAATTAGGGGAGTTCGTGAAATCCGTTCTACTTCAACAGAAGTTGTTTCTCACTCGATATGATTCACGGGGCGCTCGATAAGAAGCCCGTCGATGTTACTTACTACTAGGTCTTGCCAGCGCGTATACTGTGTTGTTCTGGTGTTCATTCTTGCGATGTTGTTGCTGTGATTGTGCTATCAATCGCTCGCGTATCGGGCAGAACGCCAACTCGCGAGCGCGGCAAACTGTGATTTGAAAACCTTAAGGAGCTGTCTTATTTATCTTTAGAAAAGGTTTGCGTGATGTGAATTTGAGGTTCCTTCCGAAGAAGAAGGCAAAGGTAGTGGATGTGGGTTCTGGCAGCGAGCCAAATAGCAATGTTCATGGGAAAATTTTTTTGGCGCAGTTCAGCGCCGTGGAGGGGGAGAGGGCATTTCGCACTCTTGCTACTTCCTGTCAACGTGTCGAGCCTTCTATTTCGTGAGCTTACAAGAGTTGACAGGTTTGTTCATGGTTGGAGCTTGCTCCAGCTTCACAAGAGTTCACAGGTTTCACCAGAGTGAGACTTGTAAACCGGAACTATCAAAGCAGCGAAAGTGCAAATCCCCCCCCCCCTCCAGACGCCGAACTGAGCCACTCTTTATATTCATTGTTGAATACTTTGCCTTTGACGTCGAAAACACCTTGAGCTGTTTTTTGCAGGTTCAATATATAGCTGGAGAGATGAGGTCAGCTGGAAAGCAGCTCCAGCTTCTTCACGATCCACAGGCTTACAAAAGGACAGCGTATGTTGGACCAAATGACATACCGCCTCATGTTGTACAATTCGTGAATGATTTTATGAGCGCCACGAACGTGAGGTTCCTAATCAGTGTCTGAAACGATCTATTTCTCTCAGAGAACGTAGTGTTGGTGAGCTTTTAGATTCATGGGACTGCTACAGCAAAGGATATTCGTCATTTTATCACTGCTGGTATACGGCGTTATCATAGCACTTCTTTTTGGCCACTTGAAAGAGCTGGTGGCAGTCAAAAACAGCACGCTTCGTTGAATCGATCACGACCACCAGATAATCTTCAGCCTACTGTGAAACCAGTGAAGGTGAATACTCCTTTATTGCTTATGTTTATCTTTCATATTTTCGACAACAGCCTTCACAACATGATTTTCAGATTGCTCCACATTTTCGAAGCGACCAGCAGTTCACAGAGCTCACGAGCTCCGTCGGTAACATCACCTCTCTTATGAACTCTAGAGCTGGACCTAGATTGGCTGTGGCTAGCATGCCCTCAGGTTCTACGAACAGATGTCCTCTGGTCACGCCTCTGTTCTTAATTTCTTCTGCTGTTTCTACTGCTGAGGTCACGCCAACAGTGACGCCAACAGTGACCAGCACGCACCCACCTGCTCAAGCAGAGATGCCTACGATGTAATAATCTAGTACACTGGTGTGCCCTCGATGCCTCAATAGTTGAATTTGAGTACAGTTCCGGAACATCATAAGTAAACCTGTTTTAAAAGTGCCTCTTCAGGCGTCCTGTGGTAGAGCCCGAAAAGAAACAATTAGGATGCGTTGTATGTGGTGATACGTATGCCGAAGAGGGAGTCAGGACTTCGTCTACGTCAGAAGTGCACAATGCGATTCTTCTTGCGAGCTTGTTGGCATATGGATCTTATATGAGAACGGATTTGAAAACTATTTATGACAGTTGTAACGAGGGCAGATGGACCTTGTGTAATCGCCATTATGTTGACGCGGTAAGTTCTGTAGTGAGTGCATAAGGTTGGGTTCATACTTTGCGATTTGCGCGACCGCGCTATTTAGAAATCGCACCTCTTCTCACGATAGCGCTCCGCAGCTAATCGCTGAAGCATTAAAGAAATGAAAAAACGTTCCACCCTGGCTGCGATTGAATCAACGGACGTGGCACTGACTGACAAGGGAGGTCTTTCAGGTCGTGGCGCGCTTTTCGGAAATGATTTGTTGCATGTTGTAGAGGTCCGAATAAGGATCACAAAAATGGGTTTCATTTTTGCTATGCGTTCCTGGGTAGGTCAAAAAGTGAGTGCAAAATTTGCTGGAGAGAAACGATT